>JANBPT010000884.1:0-20126 GCA_027575765.1 Tieghemiomyces parasiticus
TGCTTTGCCCAGCTCTCCCGGCGCCAACTTGCCCTCCTGCGTCTCTTTGTAGGACTGGTCCTGGTGCTGCTCCGAGCTGACTTTATGCACCGGTTTATTGTTGTAGCCGTCGTGAACTAAGGGTGGTGGAGAAGATACTTGAGTGGTCACAGTGCTTGTTAAATTATGTAATATACGATTACTATAACAATTTTAATCGATCATGGTAGGTAGGAAGCCGACGGGGGTGATCGGTATAGTAGTAATTTAAGGATTTTAACCGTATTATGGTGCTCTTCTTCGCAGGTTATATTGTTGGACAGGTTTGTGTGGATGGTATGGGGAAGGGGTCTTGACCTCGGTACGGGCCGTGCCCTGTGAGACTGCGTACGTGGTTATTGGAGTTAGGTAAAGAATTCGCGGTGAGGTTCAGCAAGTTATTTTGTTAGCGGGTGGTAAAGGATAGAGTTGTTTTGGTGATAGTGAGGGCGGAAATGGACCACGACTGGCGCCGCACTTATTGGGTGGACTTTGACCTTGGTAACAGTCCGGGGCGTGGGTGATGAATTGTGGTTGCCATGGTTGGCGCCTTGGTGACCAGAAAGCGTACAACGATACATTGGCATGTAGCCATGGCCCTTGCACAGTCCATGCGTAAACCAGCTAATCCACGAATCCCCTCCCCGCCACAACCTTCTCACGCTGTTCGTACATGTCACCATACTGTTGTGGTGCTATAAGCCATCGATGAAATATTTGCAAAGTCACATTTATTGTCACTAATCAGAGAAAGAGAGGGAAGCAGTAAAAAACCAACACTGCGCCGTCCTCTGTAGCCTGGAGTGGGAGGTGGGAAGGTTAAAGCAGTATCGTCACCATCTATATGTAGGCCTCCGAAATTAGGCCTTCTGCGCAGAGCGAGGTTGGGGCATACCAAGTTCGCACTTAGTTGCCAAAGGTCAGGCTGAGACCCAGCTTGTGGGCGCTCTCATTGAAGCGGGTGGTATCAAAGTGGCCGCCAAGGGTGACAGTGACGCCGGGGCGGAGACCCTGGGTGTAACCGAGACCGAGCAGACCGGCGTTATTGATCTTGGCCTTGACAAAGGAGAAGGGGTCCAGGAAGTACCGGGTGCCGACCTCCAGGGAGACAGGGGCGGAGGCGTTGACGGCATCGAAGGTGGCCTTGGCGCCGGCCTCGACATCGGGGTTTACGCGGTGGTAGAACGAGGCGGTGTACAGGTTCAGGGTGTTGAGGGCGTGCAGGGTCAGGGAGTAGTCGGGACCAGTGTAGCCCAGGGCGGCGTTGTACTTGGTCACCTTGCTGTTGAGCAGGTCGTAGCCGACCTCACCGCCCAGCAGGAAACCCTCGCGGCTAGTGGGGAGGAGGAGGGGTGGTTGGACGGCACGCAAGCAAAGAAAATGGCAAAAGGTTAGGATGGAGGTCAGCATGGTACAAGTGTCACCAAAGTCTGCCAGCGACCAGACGACACCCTCTACATGCTGAGACCGGTGACGTCGGCCGATCGGAGGCCAGCACGCCACTAGGGCTACGAACTTACCCCAGGACAATATCGGTATGGAAGGTGGGGCCCTTGAACAGGTCGACGATGGACTTGGACGACACGTTGGGCTGCTTGTAGTCGAGGGTGACGAGGGCGTTCTTCTTGCCGTCAGTGGGCAAGAGGGAGCCCAGCACGTTGAGCTTGAGGCCCTTGGCGGCCTGGTTGAGCACCTCAACCTCGGTGGTGAGGACGTTCTTGGTGTTCCACGAGTGAGTGAAGGTCAGACCGTTCACCTTGTCGGCGTACTTGGTCTTGAGCTCACCCAGAATGCCTCCGGACTTCTGGTCCTGAGTACCGTTGACGGTGAAGTTGACTCCGTTAGCGGTGAGGGTCTTGACCTCCAGCTTGACGTGGCCGATGGGGTAGTCCTTGGTCAGCAGATCCTTAGCGGACTTGCCCAGGTCGGAGTAGGAGGGGACAGCCATGGTGGTAAAGTGGGAAAGGGTGGGTGGGTGGGTTGGAGTGAATGAGGAAAGTGAGGCAGAAGGTGAATGCGGTAAAGGAGTCAGAGTTGTCCAGATGTAAAACTGATGTGGAGCAAGAGATGGAGAGATGGCACAGTAAGAAGGGGGTGGAGGGGGGGGCAAGGCGTGGACGGGTGGGACGAGCGGCTGGGACGCACGCGCGGCGGGGTGTTGGGGGAATTGATGGCGAGTGAGTGTATGCCCCACCCACACAAGCTAACGTGCTAGTGGGTCGTGGGGGACGGCAGAGCGACGGGGCTACCAGTGGTGAGAGTGTTTTGGCGCAGCAGGTGATGAAAAAATTTTAGGGCGTAGGTCGCTGTGCCCTGTGTATGCTTCAGGGCAGGGGCCAAGGCGAAAGGAGGAGGCTGTGTTTAAAGTGACTCGACTCGTGCGATCCACCCAGGTCTAAGAATGGCGTCACAAGATACCTCAGGCGGCGAGCGACGGGCGAGCCAAAGGGAGGAAGGGGCTTGGTTCTTCGGGATGAGGCTACGCCATCTAAACCCATGGGCGGCGCGCTTGCTCCAGCCAGCCTATCATAGACCCCGCGTCGTTAGCGCCAATCTGGCTCTCCGTTCCCGTGGTTAGCCAGGGTGGGGCAAACAAGGCTCAAGTGCTCAGCCATCTCCCCAGGGCACCACGAGCTGCGGGGGGTAAGAGCCATTCGAGTGATGGGTAAGGTGCACTGGAGGGGATCTGTATCCCGTAATCATGGGCTGCACTCATCATTTTATTGTAACCATTATACACCGACAGTGCCGCGCTGAGTGCTGTCTTGCAGCCACTCCCTGACATTATCACCCACTGGCATTAAGCACACTAAATTAGCAAGTGGCTATAATGCCTTCTCCGCCTGCTGTTAAGGGGAAGGTGAGCCAGGTTCCGTGCTCCGATCGGACTGGAACGGAAGAGGGTGGCAGCCGACACGTCACGCCATTATGGAGGGCGCTGCGGCGTTCCATTGCAATAGGCTGCTTGCCGCCAATCATCGCTGCGGGTGAGAGGGCAGGCATCGGCATGTGGATTCCCTATTTAGGCAACCTAAGAAGGCCAGAATACCCGTCTGTGGGATGTCGAAACCAGCCCATAATTCACCATACCCCAGAATGCACTGCCTTAGAGCAAATACCACAGTCTGCGCCGTATTAAACAATATCACCTCCCGTTTTAGACCCTCCCTCCAATAATCATAATCCCTAATAAACATGGCGTTGGTAGGGAATTTAGCAGTAGAAGAAAAAAAACACACACACACATTTAATAAAGTCTCGCTAGTCGACAGTGAGAGGGGGGGATAGAGGCAAGCTAGAGCTGACAACACTACAAGCAGGCTATTCTTTCGCCTTCTCTCGCTCGACCATGGCCAGGCGCCGCCGGTGGTGCCAATGCTGGACGCTCTGTTTGTGGCGCTCTTGGTATGCCCCAGCCATTTTCTGGCGCAACCGTTCCAGCCCCCGCATGGCACTACCGCCACTGGACCGGGCAAAGTGCGGCGAACTGTCCACGGTCGAGCCTCCACTGGGACCTTCTCTCGAGACCAGGTCGGTACCATCCGGATGGCTAAAGAAGCATCGGGTTAGTGTTTGCTGCTTAGGCGCCTCGGCGCTGTAGAGCTTGAGCAGGGTCGGGTCGCTCTGGTTCTCACCCTCGACGGCCACGTCGGCGTCGGCGTCGGCATCGGCATCATCACCTTCGTCAATATCCATAGCGAACGCGCCAAAGGTGAAGTTGCCAGCGGCGGCGGTCTGGCGGGCGGGCTTGGCAAACAGGCCCTTGATATTGCCGTGCACATCGAATCCCCGATTCGGGTCAACCTCGGGTAGGGGCTTGTTGACAAAAGTGGATTTAGATACCGACGGCAGAGCCACCGTGTCCGATGGCGCGGGGTCGGTTGACCCTGGAGTCTGCGGCGTTGTCTCAGGCTTGACAAATACGGGCCGGATGGCGGTCGGCTCTTTAAGGAGCAGGTTCTGACAGGCCGGGTTGCGCGGGTCGAAGCGAATCAGCGGGCGCCAGTAGTTGCGGTTCTTGGTGATGTCGTAGGCATTCGGCTCGCCGTTGCCATTTTCTGAGTACTGCGGCGGTTCCACCGGGTAGTTACCGCTGTTGTTATTGTGGTCGTGATCCTCGCTGTCACCGGTCGGCTCGTCTTCCCCAAAGACGATCTTGTTGGGGTTGTGGCCCTGGTTTTCGAGGGCACGCTGGACCAGTTCACGCTGCTGACGGTTCTCAGCTTGACGCTGTTTCAGACCCTGCAGACGTTTCTGTTCGGCCTCGCGGGCACGCTCAGCGGCGGTCTTGCGGGTCGGGTGGTCATGATCGTAAGGCACGTCAGCGTCGGCGGAGGTGGGCTTCGTGTACTCCTCTTCGTCATCTGAAGCACTATCACTTTCGCTCGATGAGGAATCTGAGTCAGACGATGAATCGCTGTCACTTGACGAGGAGGAGGAGGAGGAGGAGGAGGAAGAAGAAGACGAGGCGCTTGACGAAGATGACGCCGGGGGCTCGTTGGATCCGGCGGCTTCGTTGTCAGAACCGCCAGGAATAACCCCACTGTCGGAGGGTGGAGAAGCACCCGCTGCACCCTCATCATCGTCGCTGTCCGACGAGGAGGACGAGTCTGAGTCGCTATCGCTGGATGAAGAACTGCCTTCATCGTCACCGTCAGACGAGGAGGACGAGGAAGAAGATGAGTCGGAATCGCTCGATGATGAGCTGGTCTCGGATTTGGCCGCCGTCTCTTTCTCGTTTGATGCATGTTTCTCGTCGTTATTGCTCTCCTGGTCGCTATCGTTATCGGATGAGGATGAGATGGCGGGAGTCTCGTCTTGATTGCCAGTCGTGCCCTCTGCTTTGTCATTGTCGCGTTGGCTATCGGTAACACTATCTTCGTCGTCGCAGCTCTCAGCGGAAGACGAAGATTCCGCGTCGCTGTCGCTTGACGAAGACTCGTCTTCATCATCACTATCAGAGGATGAACCCGAGGACGATGACGACGACGAAGAATCCGAGGACGACGACGACGAAGAATTCGAGGACGAAGTACTGCTGTTACTGGACGATGCTTCCGATGCCGACGCTTTGTCCTCCGCGGCGTCCGAGCGCGACCGCTTCCGGGACTCTTGATTCCGCTGCACAGGCACACGTTCGGTCGTTTCCCCGTCTTCACCCGTCATCTCGTCGTCATTACCCCACGACAACTGATTCAAAGGAATTTTTTTGGCCGGTCCCCCGCGTAGCCGGATTAGGTTATCTTTGTGCACTTTGGGGTCGACGGTAACGAATGTGCCGTCGGGTTTTTCCATGCGGACGCGGGCTACCGCCCGACCATATTTGCCCTTGACCCAGCCCTTCAATTTAGTGGCGTCCCGATCCTTGATGGCATTCAAGTTGGCGGCTTCCACAACGACCACTTGGGTGTCCGGGTCAGCTTTGACCTTCTTTTTCGGGGGCGTATCCGCGGTCGTCTGGGCAGCGAGGCGCTCCTCGGCGATTCTAATGGGGATGGGGGGGATAATTTTGTGGTTATGCAATAAGGTAGTAAGTGATGATCGTTAGCACTAAAAAGGGAATTGTCATAAGCATTTGGAAAGCACCGGGATTCTGCTGTTTGGACCAGCAGGAAGGCGAAACCATGTTGTCCGAGGTCACTTACTTGTCGAGCATGCTCAGCTTCGATTCCTGCACCGTCAAGAGCTTGGTGCGCCACTTGACATTATTCAACGTTGAGATGCCTGATTTTCATGGAGGGTCATGACGACGGAGGTGGGCAAAAGAAGGAAGTTAGCGCTTGTCCCCAATTTGGTACCGTACTCGAGTGACTACTGAGGTAGCAGCGAGGTATCAAGTCAAAGCATCTACTTACAGCGAGACAAATTCGTAGCATCCATAGCGATATTAACGAAACCGAAACCGCGGTGAGCACCTGACGAGATAGAATTTAGGTTCCATTAGTATAAATACGATGGTTAGAGATAAATTAGTGACAGCCACCGGCGCGCATGATTATAACCAAGCCAGTGTATGGCCGTACCCGCGTATTCCCGTTCTACTGTGGCTTACCCGTAGTCGCATCGGTTTTGATTTCTACGCTCTTAACCTTGCCGAAACTGGAAAACTTCTTCTCGAGCTCCTCTTTGGTAATTTGCTCGGCCAGCCCGCCCACGTAGAGCCGCTTAGTGGCCGCAGCCTCTGCGATAGGGGATTCGGAGGTGGCGGTTGAGGTTGGTACGGTGGAAAGCGTAGGGTAGAGCCCGTGGTTAGCCGAATTGAACAGGGGTACCCCGCCTTTTCTTAAATGGCACTTGGTCCTAGGGCGGTGCAGGTCACCATACCTTTCTTGGAGCGTTTCACCATGGCGAATCGGTAGTGTCAGCCAATGTGTGTCGAAGAAATGGGGGCTAGATGGGTGAAATGACTAGCAGCGATGCAATGCGGTCGAGTGGCAACAGATTCCGGTGGTGTCTTCGCAGGGGTTCGTAAATGACCCAGCTCCCGAATGGTGTGGTGTACACAGGAGGGGGGAGATTTGCTGGGGCTAGACTCGGTGTGAGCTGTCCACCCTTTCTTTTCTTAGGAGTATTGAAAGGCCTGGTCAATAAAAAATAAAAAAAAGTTCACAACCCGTCTCGACCTTCAAGCTGGGAAGAGAGACAGGGCCATCCCCAGTCGCTGAGTATCTATATTGTCACGTGATAAAATATATATGCAAGGCCCAATGTTGCAATATCCCTCCTACAATGAGAACCGTGGGGCTGCTGTCCAGGCCTCCGAAACCGATGAACTGTCGGACCTGAAAGGAGCAGCCCAAGCGGCGCTCTCGTATGTGGCTGCTAGTCATGCAACTCCCTCCAGGTCCCCATGCTCAGGACTGTGACGACGTGGAGTCTTGAAAAAAAAACATCGCATGCCGTTCTGAAGCTTAAGCCTATTCCCTCATTGTCATATCCGCCATCTCCATCCGCCATGCCCAAGCGACCGCCCACACCATCCAAGAAGGCTGCCGCCGCATCGCTTGCGGAGGCCCTGCCCGCCTCATCCCCAGCCGAGCGGTGGTTCAGCTATCTCCGCACGACGTTCGGCCCGGCCAATGGACTATACCGACTCGCACCCGTGCTCACGCTTATCCTAGCGCTGTACGTCCGGTTCGCAGTCGGCCTGGGCAGCTACTCGGGGGAAGGCGTAAACCCGACGTACGGGGACTACGAAGCCCAGCGCCACTGGATGGAACTCACCTATCACCTTCCGGTCGACCAGTGGTACACGTACAGTCCGGACTACTGGCGCCTAGACTACCCACCGCTGTCGGCCTACGTAAGCTGGGTGTGCGGTGCCGTGGCCCACTGGCTGGACTCGGCGTGGGTGGCCTTGGAATCGTCGCGCGGGATCGAAACCCCCGACAGTAAAGTGTTTATGCGTACCACAGTCGTTGTCGCCGAATTATTGGTTTACATACCGGCCGTGTACCTCTTTTTGCGGGGTCGGCCGCGTGGCGGTACGACGGCACACGTATCAACCAGCCGAAGTGGATCAGATTGGGTACGGAACCAAACCCTCTGGCTCCTGGTGCTCCTGCAGCCGGCTCTCATCTTGATTGACCACGGCCACTTCCAGTACAACGCGGTCATGCTGGGCTGTGTGGTCTGGATGCTGGTGGCCTTCCAGCGTCGACGGTATCTCCTCGGCGCCGTCAGTTTCTGCCTGGCCTTGGCGTTCAAACAGATGGCGCTCTACTTTGCTCCCGCTGTGTTCGCCTATCTCCTCGGAATCTGCTTCCAATCGCCCCGAGGGCCCCGTTTATTTATCCAACTGGGTATCACCGTGGTCGCTACGTTCGCACTGTGTTTCCTACCTTTTCTCACTGCGCCCGACCACCTCCGACAGGTCTTTACCCGCATTTTCCCCGTGGCACGCGGCCTCTACGAGGACAAGGTGGCTAATGTCTGGTGCGCATCCAACGTGGTACTCAAGCTTCGTCACGTGTGGAAACTCGAGGCCCTGGTTAAGTTGAGTGCCACGGCCACCCTCGCCGCTCTTCTGCCAGCCTGCTACGACGTGTTCCGCCGGCCCCAGATCACTCGTTTGCTGTACGCCCTGGCGGTGTCCGCGCTCGCCTTCTTCCTGCTCGCCTTTCAGGTCCATGAGAAATCGATCCTTATCCCTGCTCTGCCCATAACCTTGCTCATGGACCGCGAACGTACCCTTAGCTTCCTTTTTGTCAACGTGGCCGTTTTTAGGTAAGATCAGGGAGGCTGCACCGGCCCTGGACTTAGGGAGAAGCTACGCACTGACAAGGTGCCTGAGGCGTATCCTAACCCATGTTTCTAATTGCCCCCCTCCCATCGCCTGCCTCCGCCCACTGCACCCGCGTACACGTGCACATTTGAACGCCGGCGGACAGCATGTTTACCCTGTTAGAACGGGACGGCATCGTGCTTGCTTACGCCGTTGTCACCCTGTTTTGGAACTGGCTCGGCGGGTTCCCCTTTAACGTGCGCAACCCGTACCTCAAACTGGGCACCTGGGTAAGTAGAATATCGATTGCCAAAACGGACACCCACTGCAGGCTACCTGGCGCACTACTGCCCACCATTGACGCTGAATCGTTCGCGTATTAACATTACTATTATCCTCACCACCGTTGATCCCTGGAATGCTTTACTTGTACATACAGGCCTTTTTCGCGGTGGTAGCCGTCATTCACCTGATGGACGCTTTGGTACAGCCTCCAGCGCGCTACCCACATATTTATATCGTGATCAATGTGATTTTCTCGTGCGGCATGTTTTGTCTCTTTTATCTCTACCTCAATTACCGCCAGTTCCACCTACCCGCCCTCACCACTCCCGCATCCAAAACGAAACTGGTTAGCAAGAAGGCCTGAACATCGTAATCGTTGGGAATTCATTTTCTTTTCGTGTGTTAGTTGTGTGTCCATAAGTGAGCTATTTTTTTAATAATAAATAACCATAAGCGTACGCTATTAGAAACGCTATATTGTTTCATTTCGACCGCGAGAGGATAATTCGAACCAAGACTCGACTATTTCTGTTAACCGGCCTGGATGTGTGAAGCCTAACGTGAGTTACCGGCCCTTTGAGGTCAAGAGCGACTGATAAAGGTCGAGCGTCTTGGTTTTGGCCTATTTTCCACCTCATTATCTCCCGCTGATATTTTTTTAATCTGCCTACCGCAAACCACCTCTTCACGCTGCATTACGGCGGTGGTCACCATTGCCCATCTCTTTATCATCGGGAACTGCCGTCGTACTCTTACTATGTAGATTATACCACAGTCTTACCCTCTCATTAGGCCACTAACCTGCTGGCCCCAAGCTGGTGCAGTTGTGCTTTCATGTATCTGCTGCCGTATTTATAGGTGCCATTCTGTTCTAAGGAAGCCTCATGACCTCATGATTGTGAAGTTCACTTACCCCGCCATCAGAGCATAGTATGTGCCCCTTAAGTCGTCTCCCTCCCCATCTGCTACTACACTTGACCCGTTCCTTGGTGCCTTTGGAGGTTGATGTTTATCCACTCCACTTCTCATTTTTGTAGGATAATAATTACATGCATTCTGACGCCTATTGCATCGATCGTCAATTTTCTTATCTTGCCGGTGGACATCCATATCCGTGCAAAAGGTTACCTAGACGCGTAGTTAACTCTCTTTTACCGTAACAGGCCAGCGGATGAGGGAGTTCCTCAGTAGTAGCAGACCTTCCTGCTGCGCCCCGGTAATGGTGCCTAGACCGTAGCAAGCACCATTACCCCCAGGCCTTAGTATGGCCTTGACTGTCATTATATATTCGGGCAGAACCCTGCAACTACGAAGTTTAACTGATAAAGACGAACTGCAAATATTATAATTCTTTTACCCACATTCCCGTGTGACATGTAAGTTCTACACCACTGTACCATGGTGCTGTGATGTGAGGCCTTTTTCCCTGTGTGGTGTCCGTAATGGAGGAAGTACGGCCTGACAGAGTTGCCGTATAAGTTAATTAAAACGGTTACTAGTTGGGGCGGAACGAAAGACGGGGGCCAACTAGAAAAACAATTGTGGTACATGAAAGAAGGGCGAAGCTGAGAGACACAATGGCGTAACAGGGTGCTACGAATAGCAAACAAATAAAGGATTAGGGCGGCGGACGGAGTAGACCCCCCCCCGAAAGGACTAGGAGCTCTTGAGTTGATATAACTAGCTCACCTGAAACCAATCCAAGCAAAAGTCTCGGTCTGTCCCCGTCGGTTGAGGAGAATCCTGATGGTGCCTTCTGGCCTCCGAGTTGAACTATACAGACACGATAATGGCAGCGGGATGAATGTACAAACATGTCCGTGGCTGCACAGGGTTAGCAAACATGGGTAGGGACGGAAAGCACGGCAGGCAAGCGTGGGTAGAGAGACAGGCTTGGAAAATTGGGTATGGTTTATAGGGACCACATCCACTATAATCGTTGTCTAATCCACTACCTTGACTAGCAACGTCCTAGCCTATAAGGCCGACTCATACCCTCCTGAAATCCAGCACACTACAACTGTACCTAGTGAAAGAACCGCGTTAGTGAAGTGGGTTGATCGAGATGGGTGGCCTCCGCCCACGCTTCGCTCCATTAATTGTATCAGGTGACAATTACTTTAACATACCCACAACCGTCCGCCGCTGGCCATAACGATTTTCAAGCCCTAGGCTGCGTCTCAAATTCCTGCTTTGCACTTTGCAACTCTATGCCTTTCCTTTCTTCACCTATCCCAGCGCCCGATTCCATCCACACTGTACACTAGCCGGAGCTGTCGCCTTACCTTGCAGAACAGCTGTCGCCCGTCTTTTACCTCTACCGATTTGGTTTCCTCAACTACAATTTACCCTTCACCTGTTACTTTTTATTCCACCCTCTTCAACATGGAAAATGTAGACCTCGGAGCGTTGGCCCTGAAGGAGGCCAACGTTGACGAAAAGGCACTGGCCAACCAAGCAGCCCAGGAGATTCAATTGGCAACACCGGGCCAGCCACTCACCTCAAGCAAGGCGTTCATGCGCGGTCACGGCACATTTATCCAGCAGGCCACGGTCGTGTCCAGTCTCGCCGGGGTGGTCGAACGTATTAACAAGCTAGTGACGGTACGAGCGCTCAAGGCGCGGTATGCGGGGGAAATCGGCGACGTGGTGGTCGGCCGCATCACCGGCCTGGGTACTAAGCGGTGGCACGTCGATCTCAATGCGCGGCAGGACGGTAATTTGCTACTCTCAGCCATCAACCTTCCCGGCGGGGTCCAGCGGCGCAAGTCCGAGTCGGATGAGCTCCGCATGCGCACGTTCTTCACCGAGGGCGACCTGCTCGTGGCCGAGATCCAGTCCCTCTTCCACGACGGGTCCATTTCGCTCCACACTCGGAATCTCAAGTACGGAAAGCTGCGCAACGGTACCCTTGTGCGTATCCCACCGGCCCTGGTTCAGCGCAGTCGGTCCCATTTCCACACCATCCCCTGCGGCGTCGACGTGATTTTGGGTCTTAATGGCTACATTTGGGTCAGCAAGCATATACCGCCCGAGGTTGTCGAGGCCAACCCTGAGGAAGTGTACTCGAACCGGAACGATCCGGATATCACGGATGAGGAGCGGACCAACGTCGCCCGTGTTGTCAACTGCATCATCGCCCTGAGTCGGCAGTTTATCCATATCCACGAAACTGCGATTGTATACGCCTTCGAGGCCTCGTTGACGTACCCCCTCAAAGATATAACCACCGACCGCGTCGCCAGCGAGATTGGCCTCGAGGTTCGGTCTAAATTGCAGGCGTGAGCCAGGTGGCCCACGTCCCTACCCACTTATCGATGTAACAGCCATATCTCGTATCTCTGTTCCACTTCTTTTGTATGAGGGTAAATAAATGCACGGCGAGCCAACCTGTAGACAGCGAGTTTCGGTCCCGCATTTTGAAGTAGTAGAGGCTATAACCCGGCCAATGCAGCGGGCACTCTATTCCTACAGGTTGTGGACGTGGAGCTCAACAAGGGGTAGATAAACTCCACCCCGTCAAAACGGTATTGGGTGCGGCGTGAATGGTAGTATCCACACGGCTAGCAAGAAACGCGCCAAATATTGGGCCCTAGCATAATGGCCTAGGCTTATTCGCCAGAATTTGATCACGCTGCCCCGCTGCCCTTACTTCTAGATTCCGTTGCATTGCACAGGGCGCTCAGATCTATCCCACCCCTGCCGTCTAAATCCCTAGTTCGCGGTCATTGATCTCCAACCTCGTCGGCTGATCCTGACCTCGCTATTTACTCCTGTTGGGCGTAAGCCGTCGCTCTTGACGATTCCTACCTTCCGATAGCGTCCTCTGCAGCTCTACCCTAGATTATTATCTTATTATCCTACATTTCTGTTCGATCTCAAGCCATGCATCGCATTTGCTACGCGGCCACACGAGCCACTCGTTACGCCACACCAGTGCCACGGGTGCGGGCTGCAACGATCCCGTCCCGTTCCTTCGCGCTGACGCCCCGCGCCTGGGAGGCCGACAAGGATACACCAGCCAACCAGGATGGCGCCGAAGCGGATGCCGTCCCGGCGGCTGAGAGCGAGGCCGCCGAACTCAGCGCGGAAACCGAAGGCGAGGATGGTGCCGAGGCTGGAACGTCGGACGAGAAAGGTGCGGTCAAGGGTAAAGGGGCCGAGGGCCCGCCCAGTAAGACCTTAGAAAGCTGGATCGCCAAGGAGGGTCGCAAATTCCAGCGGGCCAAGTTCGGGCAGACCAACTGGCTGGGCAAGCGCGGGCCCTTCCCGATGAACCCGGCCTTCACCCCGCGGCCGCCCATCTCGGACGCCCAGCGCGAACATATCTACTCCATTTGGTATAAAAACCCCGACCGGATCACCCCGCGTATCCTGGCCAACCGCTTCAACCTATCTATCGTCCGTATCGAGGCCATCATTAAGCTCAAGGTTCTCGAGAAGCGTATGGAGGCGGACCAGAAGCCACTACTCCACGATCTCACGCGCAGCATGGAGGGGCTGCTGGGTGTCCCGAAGTTTACTCAAGGCGGGAGCAGTTCCGCTGCGGTGAATGCCTCCCGTATCCGGGAGCCGGCTGTGCAGTTCGTTCCCGACGTTGGCGCCCCTATGTTCCGCGCCGTTGACGAGGAGGAGGCTTACACGTCCGCCGACGCCGCCCGCAGCCTGGACCGCCCGGAACCAGAGAGTAACCCGTTGGCCAAGTACGACAAACCCTTCGCCTTCATCGACCGTCACGAGCTGCTGCGTAACGAGAAAAAGAAGGCCGACAAGGTCGTGCTTAGCAAGAACCCGTTGCTCACGAACCGGCGGTGGGATTTCATGTTTACCGATACCAACCCCACCGTCCCCGCACCTCAGCGTACCATCGTTGTTCGTGAAACCGACGGAACGCTGCGCCAGGCCACCAAACTTGAGCGGGAGTACCGGCTGAAGGACCTGTGGCCGCAGGAGGCCAGCCATGTCTACCGCTAGCACCCTCGAATTTGCTTCTTTGGGTGGCATTAGGACCTATGGGCCTCTTTTTATTACTACTTTTATACCAGCAAGCGATTCAATTAAAGTATCGTGGACCCAGATGGATCAAATAATCAAGACGACCGCCGCGTAAGGTGCGGCGATGGCGTATGGCTCTAATAGGGAGGGGGGACGCGACGGGGCAACTTATGTTGCGTTATCCCATTATGTTCCCCAATCAAGCTCACGTGACGTTGGATATTCCCTGGCCAGCCTGGGCCTGCTCCCGTTTGCTATTCGTGTGACCGGAGAGTTCCAGGCCCAGGAAGACGATGTCGGGTGGATGGGTTGTCTAAATTCCAGCACCGCGTGTGAGGTCACCAGAATACTCGCGTTATTGCCACAACACGCCTTCCACCGGTTACCCGTTTCATTTTTCTTTTTCTTTTTTTACCATAGGCACGACCTAACTTCCCCCTTGGCCCTATCCCATTCCCGTATTGACTCTGTACCTTCTCGCACCCCATTCCATGTCGACCACCGCGCTTGGCCATACTACACTCTAATTCACTGCACACAATCCCCTCTCCTCCTTCTTCGCTGCCCACCATATTGCCTACCATGGCATTCGACCGCCGTCACGATGCCAAACTTAAGTTTGAGACCAGCGAAGACGTTAAGATCGTTTCTCGCTTCGACCAGATGGGCCTCAAGGACGACCTGCTCCGTGGTATCTACGCTTACAGTAAGTACCCTGCTTCCTTGCATGTGACCGACCCACACGGCCCGGTCGGCTGGAACTCGACTCTTAGTTAGGGTTGAAGTCACATGTAAGGGAGGGTAGGCCGGCACGCCCCCTCCTTTATGAACTGGGTCCCTCGGTGATTGCCGCCCCACCGTCAGGCCAGCCGAGGGCACAATATATCCATATCAATCGCTAACACCCGCTTTCCCCTTGGGCACGGCCTCCCCCCTTGAAAAACCGCCTAACCACCCACTCATCATCGTTTTCGCCAGACTTCGAAAAGCCCTCCGCCATCCAGCAGCGCGCCATCGCACCCATTAAGCGCGGCCGGGATGTGATCGCCCAGGCGCAATCCGGTACGGGTAAGACGGCCACGTTCTCCATTGGCATCCTGCAGTCCATCGACACCAAAGTTCGGGACACTCAGGCGATCGTATTGGCCCCAACGCGCGAACTGGCGACCCAGATCCAGAGCGTGATCCTCGCCTTGGGTGACTATATGAACGTTCAGTGTCACGCCTGCGTGGGCGGCACGCGGCTCGGTGAGGATATCCGGAAGCTCGACCATGGTCAGCACATCGTGACGGGAACGCCTGGCCGTGTGATTGACGTGCTCAAGCGGCGGAGTTTGCGCACTCGGCACCTCAAGATGTTGGTCCTCGACGAGGCGGACGAGCTGCTGAATCAGGGATTCAAAGAACAGATCTATGACGTGTACCGCCACCTCCCGCCGGGTACTCAGGTGGTAATCCTGTCGGCTACGCTCCCCCCGGACGTCCTGGAGCTCTCGACCAAGTTCATGACTGACCCGGTCAAGATTCTGGTCAAGCGCGACGAGATAACACTCGAGGGCATTAAGCAGTTTTTTGTGGCGGTAGAGCGGGAGGAGTGGAAATTTGACACCCTATGCGACCTCTACGATACGCTGACTATCACCCAGGCCGTCATCTTCTGCAACACCCGGCGTAAGGTTGACTGGCTTACTACCAAGATGCGTGAGGCCAATTTCACCGTTGCCGCCATGCACGGTGAGATGCCCCAGAAGGAACGCGACGCCATCATGGCTGAGTTCCGGTCGGGGGCGTCCCGTGTCCTCATTACCACCGACGTCTGGGCTCGTGGTATCGATGTCCAACAGGTATCCTTGGTCATCAACTACGACCTCCCACTAGCCCGTGAAAACTACATTCACCGTATTGGTCGGTCGGGTCGGTTCGGCCGTAAGGGGGTAGCCATCAACTTCGTCCGGAGTGAGGATAGCAAGATTTTGCGTGACATTGAGCAATACTACAGCACCCAGATTGACGAAATGCCCATGAATGTAACAGATCTTGTCTAAAGTGGTGGCGGTGTTTATTTCGGACTGTGAGAAGGTTTGAAAGTATACCATGATTAGCTATGCTATGCGTTCTGAGCCTACGTCAGTATGTGTGGATTCTGCTATTGGGGTATTAATAAATATATGTATGTGTGTGAGTGGATAGCTATCTCGTACTAACCTACCATTGTACTAGCTTAATCCATCCAAGTGTTCTATCTAGAGAATTGTGCCAGGTTGGGCTTTATTGAAGACAGACTCGCCCATGCGAGAGGCAAACGGTTGCAAGTTGGAGAGCTAGAAAACGGGTAGTATGGGAGGGCACGGGACGCTGTGCAGACAAAAAGCGGAATAATACAGCGAATGAAGTACTGAAGAGAAAGGATAGGCCAGAGCCGTCCCTGGCACTTTTCTATAACCTCGGGAGAAGGTTGTTTATCTAGACCCGGTAACCTGGTGGTTGGTAGAGCGCATATGTTGAGGACTGGGAGGGGGGGTGACATTAGGATGGTAAGGCATGGTGGATCACCCCCTATATCCCTCCGCCATAGTACCTCTGTACCACGGGCATGCATTAGAATCTACGCTTCAACATGGCGAATTGTTTTTACTGCTACTAATTTTATACCATACGAGAATGTGGTCGGCGTGGTCGTGATCTGAAAAATATGATTATTAAATATGTGATAGTTTACCTTTATTGGTACCGACTTGGTGCGTTATATAAGGCAGAGACCTGTGACTTGGTCTTGTTGGTAGAGTGTTAGTGCAGAGAGCAGTGAAATCGTAAGGAAGCCTAGAGAATTACAACAAGTGTCGTTTGAAAGGAGATGGCTAAGATGAATGTGGTAAGACATGGAGGTGGCGAAACTGGCTACTGTTCTCGTCAGGTGCATGGGTGGCTAAATGGAGGTGTGACGAGGTGGTTTGGTGGCCACTTCCTTGTGCGTCGTGGAGTGGGGTCGTTTTGGGCCACCACATATAATATATTTTATCATTACGATACGAGGAAGACGTCAAACTAATGATGCAGTGAAAAACATTGGCACGACATCGACTCGGGAAACGAAAGTCAAGAAGCTCACGATACAGGCGGCTTACGCTGGATCAGGGATTGTCAACATTTGGTGTAAAGTTTCCGACCACACGCCGAGTAGGCGCTGCATCATAGGGGGAATGCCCTGATTCCTCTGCCCAATGACCAGCAAATTCAGCCGGTCTCCTTCATGGGTAACGGCCAGTTCGAATGGGTGAGGGGAATTATTGGCACGGTGGGCACGAAGCTCAGTCATTACGTCGGTCAGCTCCTGTAATAGGGATTGGTTGCCATCGGATGGCACTGAGGCTTCCGTCGGGGCCAGGTAGCTGAACCCGAATAATGGGTCAATTTCGTAGGGTCTGCGTTGGGTGGGGTCTGTAAAGTCACGCAGGTACCGCACCAGGGTCAGCTTCACTCCGTCTTCGATGCCTGCCCCGAGCGTCTCCTGCGTGTGGCGAAGGGTGGTTCTAAAGCCGGCCGCGCGTGGCGCATTAAGAACGACGGGGACGTAGTGGGCAAAAAAACTCATGGTGCGGGAGAGGTCGAAGGCGGTGTCGCCAACGGGCTGGCGGCCGTGGGTCATGAAGGCCAGACCCATGACGTTGAAGTGGAACACCTCCTGGTAGGCCACATGTAGGGCCGTGACCAACAGCTCAATGGGGGTGGCGCCAAAGCGGTTGGCAGCCGAGGTGAGGGCCGACGGGGATATGTCCAGACCGACAAGGCATTCGGGATTCCGGCCACCAGGAGTGCTTTCAGGCATGGCCACTTCGCCTCCCAGACTCACCGCGAGGTCAGGGAGAGGTGGTGGTACAGTGAGGGCGTCGAGGTCGAGGTCCTGTGCTTCCTGGTGCAGATACTCGGCCCACGCTTGGCAGGAGACGGTGGGCGGTTCTACCTGCTGGTCCAGAAGCAGGCGGGTCAGGTCCTCGGCGAAGACCTTGTACGAGAGGTAGTCCGAGGCCAGGTGGTGGATGCAGTGGAAAAAGTACTGTTCATGACCCAGGTCAAACACGTGGAACGTGCTGAGTGGACCCCTTTCGAAATCCAACTCAAGGAGTAACGAAGGTAACATGCTCATAACAGTGGCAAAATCTTTGACGGGATGTAGTTCAAACCGGTAGTGATCGTGCAGTGGATGCTCACCAACGCCATAGGTCATACTACCCGTTTGGTCGTCCCGACGGAAGAGACCACGGAGCATGGGGTGGAGCTCAACCATGCGCCTGACCGCCGTTCGCCACTGCCCCTCGGGAAAGGTCCGGCCAGATTGGAATAATACAGGCAAGGCGACCTGGTTGGGGTTGGTGAATGGCATGGAAAAGAATGCCAACTGGCCGGGTGTCAAACGAGGGCAACCGATAACCTCCTGGTCCGCTCTGATGCTGACGGTCGAGGTTTCGTCGACTGCTGCGCAAAGCCTAGCCACCTGGTGTAGGGTGTTGTTGCGGTTGAGGTCGGCGATGGCCAAATGGAGACCGTGACACTGACATTGGGCCACCACCTGGATGGCGGATAAGGAGTTACCGCCGATCTGGTAAAAGGTGCTGTCCTGTCTAATGCCACTCGCGTCCAGGCGCAGACAGTCAGCCACTGTCTGCATCAGTTGGGACTCGACGGGAGACAGGGTGGACAGGTCAGTGCCCGTCAGTGAGCGGTTGAAGTGGAAAGGCGGCAGGGCCTTGCGGTCAACCTTGCCCACCGGGGTCCGGGGGAGCTCGGCCAGGCCCACCAGGACACTGGGCACCATGTAGTGAGGGAGGCAGCTACGGAGCCAGTCGAGGACGGTCTCGGTATCGCCAGACAATGCAGGGCAGACGTAGCCGACCAGGTGCGTATCCTGGACCAGGACGCAGGCCTGGGTGACCGTCGGGTGGGATTTGAGGACGGCCTCCACCTCGCTGAGCTCGACACGGAATCCACGCACCTTGACCTGATGGTCGATGCGGCCCAGACACTCGACCTGGCCGTCAGGGAGCCAGCGGGCCAGGTCCCCGCTCTGATACAGGCGCTCGCCTGTCACGGGCCAGGTAATGAACTTCTCCGCGGTCAGTTCAGGATGGTTCAGGTAGCCACGGGCCAACCCCTTACCGCCCAGGTAGAGCTGGCCAATAATGCCGACGGAGGAAGGCCGCAGATGGTCGTCCAGGATGAGGCCCACCGCATTTGGCAAAGGACGGCCGACGGTGACGGTGGCGCCGGGTTTCAGCTCGGCGCAGTGGGTGCCATTGGCTACCTCCGTGGGTCCGTACCAGTTGAATAGCCGCAGAGAGGTTGACCACTTATTGACCAAGGCTTGGCTGGACGGCTTGCCGGTGAGCACCAGGCTGTGCAGGCTTGGGAGGTCACTGGGTTTGAACAGGGACACGAGGGAGGGCGTACATGCCGCCCGGGTGGCCTGCTGGAGTGCCCGCTTCTGGTCACCCCGGGTAATCAGGAGGCGGCCTCCCACGGACAGGGTGGTCCAAATCTCCGACAGGGAGACGTCGAAGGTGGGGGTGAGGAGCGTAGGCGTCACCACATTGGCCATCATCCCGGTGGTCCTGATGAAACCCTGCAGGTGGTTGGCCGCAGCCCCGTGTTTGTGCATGACGCCCTTAGGGGTGCCCGTCGTGCTGGAGGTGTAAATCACGTAGGCCAGACTCCCGGCATCTATTTTGGCCTGGCTCATGCGACCAACCACTTGGTCACTTTGGAGACTTGACAGGTCGATTGCGAGTTGGGGGGTGGGCGTATCGGCTTTGAAGGCGGCTAAAAGAGCAGGGGGCCCTACCACGGCCACACAGGCGGCATCGGCGAGAATGAACCGCTGCCGCTCGACCGGGTAATCTGGAGCAATGACCACGAAGGCCGAGCCGGTCATCCACACCGCCAGCTGGCCGACAATGAGTTCCACCGAGTTGCCAGCCAGGATTCCGACCACCTGGTCAGACCCACCCTTGCCAGTCTGGTGGAGTCGATGGGCGAGGTGGGTGGCCATCAGGCGGAGCTGACCGTAAGTGTATTCCTGCTCACCGTCACGGATCGCCACACGACCAGGCCCCGAATGGACACAGGAGAGGAAGCCCTTGTGGGCATACGAGCCGGTGGTGAGATTGATGGAGTTTCGGGCCCAGTCACTGGTGAGGAGCTCGTGTTCGGATTCGGATAACATGCTCAAGGAAGCGATTAGATTTGAGGGCGACGTAGTGATCAGCGAGCGGATGGTGGTTTCTAGGTGGTCCATGAAGCGTCCTACGTAGTCAGTGCTGAATACCCCGGTTTGAAAGCCGGCCTTGACGTGGAGTTGCGTACCTTGGTGCGCTGCTATGAGAGTCAGTGGCACGTCGGTAGGGTCGTGGCTGTCGAGGAGACTGAGGCGGATGGGCAGATCCGTGTCCGACTGCACTTCGGGGTAGTTCTGGTAGGCGAGAAGTACGTTGAACAGTGGTTGCTCCGTGCTCATGCCGCTCCACCGGTGGATGTCGGTCAGCCGGCAGTGTTCAAAGTCGTAGGCCGCCGTGCCATCATGGTGGAGAGTCTGAAGGAGGTCACCCACGGT
>JANBPT010000885.1:0-20051 GCA_027575765.1 Tieghemiomyces parasiticus
ATACTTTTCAAACCCCCTCCCCCACTCTGCCCAAGTTAACCAGGCGTGATGTATGGGTCTTTATTTACAATTACTATTTAGAGGGCCACAAGACAGGTGATATTTTTATTATTTTGACTTCCAGGCTAGGCTCAGCTGCCCCTAGCCAATCCACCATCTACAGGTGGCTGGCTTGCTTTCGCACAGGCCACCACTCTTTTGTAGATGACCCTTGTTCTGGCTGCCCATCAGATGATATTGGTGGATATTAAGGGGACATGGTCCTGAAATGCCTGAAGGAAGACTCTCAAC
Organism: Tieghemiomyces parasiticus; assembly: GCA_027575765.1. Taxonomy (NCBI): domain Eukaryota; kingdom Fungi; phylum Kickxellomycota; class Dimargaritomycetes; order Dimargaritales; family Dimargaritaceae; genus Tieghemiomyces; species Tieghemiomyces parasiticus. Next base: position 292 of record JANBPT010000885.1, read on the forward strand.
TGACTGCTGAGCAGCTGGCCCGGACCTACCACACTTCCCCTACCACCATGCGCAGGGGCCTGGGGTTGAACCGCTATTTCAATTTCTGAGTTCCTCCACTATACCCTCACCAATGACCAGTACTAATAGTAAATACGTTTTGCCCACTGAGTTCCTGGAGGGGTTTAACGGGGGCCAGTGACTACCTACTGGACTCCATCGTCACAGGTGATGAAACCTGGGCGAACGTTTGTGATCCCCACTGCTGGTTCTAATCACAGGAGATGCTGCCCTAAAGGTAGCCCTGTCCCAACTGAGACCCGCAAAGGCCCTACCACACCCCAGGTGAAGCCGACCATCATTTTTTACCAGGCGTGGCCTGTCGGCGTGGTAAGAAGTTCACCACGGTGGAGGTAGTTGTGGGTGTCTGGATTTTTATGTAGCCTTTCAGGCACCAGGTATAATGAGTTTTAAGCCTGCTATGATAGCTGGATAGCATTAGCTTGCTGAATAGTACCGAGTGGTAGTCGTTATTTTAAATAGTCATCATTTAGAGTTGAGTTTCTCAAAAATAAAAAATTAGCGTCACCTATGCCACCAAAGTGATGATATGAGGTATATTCCCGACGCCCCTCTGCTGTGGCCGAACCACTGACCAATACTCGTTACATCTGACTCGAGACAATCTTTGAGACCAATACTGGTTGATTAAAGCACTACCTGTACACCAGGTATTACGGCAGGCGTAAACCCGGGGGTCGGGCGTTTACTGAAAAGTCAAGTCAGTGCAGTGGGCGAAATGTAGGTATGGATGACTCTCCTGTCTCAGCACGCCCTATCGAGGGGCATATACCCAATGGCTCGGGTTTACGTGTTTAGCCGTGAAGGACCACGGATGCAAGGGAGGAATCGTGTGGTGGTTTGCGGGGTGGGCGTGAGCCATGAAGAAGAAAGGATACGGGGTAAAAAGGGCTACGCCAATAGGTGGTGCAGGCGAGGAAAATGGGCAGTAAAAGGTCAAATGGATGGCGTAGGTAGGCTACTTTGAGGTCCATGAGTGGAGGGAGGATGGCGCCGTTATTATGAGAGGTCGCGATTGTGACAGGTTATTCTAGCCTGAATACTATAGCTTGGGGCGACTAGGACTGGTGGTTACGCTAGTCGGCCCTACTCATTGTTGCCCGGGACGACGTACGAGCACAATACGATAGACTGGCCGATCTGTCGCACACATGAATGTCTGTGAAAGGGCAGCCTTGGAGGCGATTAGGCTCATTATCTTAAGCTATAACATCGGCATCGCATGATCCCCAGCCGACTACGCGACGAACCATGCCCCCCCCTCCATTCTCCTACATCCTGCGCCACGGCATATCCTATTAATTAGCGATATGCACACTACGACTTAATCCAATAGCTAGACATGATCCGACTAGACTAACCGGAAACTGGCGTTGCTAATGTACAGCGTACCCGGGGTTGTCGGATTGGGGGTGAGAAGAAACGAGTGGGTGAAAGGTCGTGACTCGACAGTGGAACCGTACTGAACCACGCCCGACACCTGGACCAGGACGTTGCAGGGTGCGCTGGCGGGCAAGGGCGCATTCCAGGCCGCCAGGGGTTGGGCATCGAACCCCTGGACCTCATGACTCGAGGTCGCGAGAGGCTGTAGGGCCTGCGTGTAGTACTGCGCAAACCCTTGGTATCCGTGGCCGTTGGCGACGATCAGAGACGTGTCGGTATAGAAGCGGTGTAGGGCGGCCGGGTCAGTGTCAGCGGTTTGATAGTAGAGGTCAACAAAGGCGCGGGCGTCCCGCTCAGCCACGGCGGCCAGTGGTGGAACGTTGGCCATGCTAAGCAGCGGTGAGCCGATCGGAACTGGCGCTACAGAGGGTGGCGGAGTGGATTGTGCGTAGCGGAGGATGGTGAACAGGGGAACGGTTCAAGAAAATAATCGGCTCGAAATGCATAAATGTTGAAGGTGACACATGGTTCCTGGGTGCCCCAGAGACGTAAAGTTTATCCATCTACACGCGTAAGCGCGCCGTCCGGCCGATTTGACTCCCCTCCCGCCTAACCTCATTAATCAATTTGCGCATAGTCCAGATGCCCCGCCTCCTTTCTCCCTCCTCAGGACCCCTCAACTCTAGCCTCCGCACTGACTAACTCATGTACCATCAGCCTCTGACTCGCCCCCCGCATTGTTCCCTTTGTAAACTATTCCCCGCATCACCCAACCCCGTACGCGGCCGTTGACTCGTAATCCCGTGAAACTTGAGTCTACTCCCATTGTTGACTCCGAACGCCGCTCCATGACAGCCCCTGCGGCGCCCTTAGTGACGCCGTCCCTGAAGAAGGAGGTCCTCTGCGTCGTGGTCTTGGAAAACTCCGCCCGCGTTGGCGCGGCCTTTGACCAGATCTACACACAGTACCTCGACCCCATCATTCGGCACCTCCGCACTCCGGTACTTAGTACGTCTGAGGCCGGGGCAGGACACTCCAAAGTCACGGTAAGCCTCAGTATTTACTAGGAACGGCGCCGACTGGTACACCGGCCGCCCTTGAATAGCAACTCATCTCCTGCCCCATCTTGACACGTCACCTCGCTTTATATCACCTGCCCCTGAACGGAAAGCCCTTGGTACGGCTGGGCCTGGTATTTTATGGGGACTATGTACCGGACGCCATGGCCTGTGTGAGTCGCACCGCCTTCCTGAGCGACTATCGCCTCTATCGCCAAATCCTCCACCATCACCGCTTTGCCGCCGCGACCGCCCCACGGCACGCCGTAGCCGAGGGCCTGGTGACTGCCTTGGAACTCTTTGACGCCCATACAGGCAGTTTCGGTACCGACCACCGTGCCGCCGCCCAGCACTGCATCCTGGTGGCCTCGACGCCCGGCCGCCCCGACCCGGTGCGCTGCAACGTGACCCCCCGGTATGACGGGCTGACGCTACCCGAGGTGCGAGCGGCCCTGCAGCGCGAACGCATCGGCCTCTCTGTCGTTACTTGGCCTGGCGATCCCGGACGGTTGGCCGACCTGGCGCAGGTAAGTTTCTGGCTAGTCCCCTCTCCCCGCCTGCCTGTTCCACCTCCTCTCGTCAGGTGGTCCACTATTGCCCTGTGGCCCTCAAGTCTAAATTCCGCCTTTCAATTTCCCCGCCCCCCCCCTCTTTACCCGCTCTCCTTACCTGACGCGGTCAGATGGCTGACCCAGCCCTCCCCATTGTCGACGCTTCACACGTTTCCGACCGCGCTTTCGCCGTTAAATTGGCCGGATTGGGTCCGCCAACGTTCGACACTGCTATCCCTTCCCCGCCAAAGTCACAGACCCGAGCGGGCCCCGTGACACACCCAGACCCTGCAACGCCAGGGCTCACCTCGCCAACGGCCAAACGGCCTAGGCTCGAGCCCCCCACCACTTTGGTCAAACCCAGTCTAACCGTTGCGGTACCCCTGGTCACCAGTCCACCCGCCGACACGCTCAAATCGCCCGTTCGGACTGGCGAGACCCCTGGCCGCAAGGTTAGCAAGGCCAAGGCCGTAAATGATCCGTCCCGGACCCCCAAGGCCAAGGCTAAATCGAAACCCAAGGCTACCGAGGCCTCGCCGCGCGCCGCCCTCGAACTCTCCCCGGGCTTCACAGGTAGCCTACCCCCACTGACCAGTCCCTTAGTGGCCTCCGTGCCGGCCCCCGTCGCCATAGGCGCCGAAGACTCGCCATCCCTGGTCCGACCGGACCTCCCACCGCCGTCTGAACGCGCCGCGTTCCTGGCCACCGCCACGGCCTCACAGCAGGAGCAGCTGGACAACATGGCGCGTATGAATCAGAGCTACCGGACCATGGTGCAAGCCCTTCAACGCAGCAGCGCTACCACGGTTGCCCAACCCGTGGTGACCAGCCCTTCGTTACCGGGCGGCCCAACTCCCAGCCAGTTCGCACAAAGGCAGACTGGCACCCTGCACGGCCGGACTATGCCTACCCTCCACCCCCACGCGAGCCCGTCGGCCGACGGGCCGGTGTGGCGGGGCGAGCTCTTCTGGCCAGCCAAGGACCGCAAGACCCAAAAAAGTTACCGGCACCACGCTGCCGTCGTGGCCACGGCGGGTTCGGCAACCATTCGGGCCTCGATCCGCGCCCTACTGCAGATGCCCGATCCGGGTCCCACGACGCCCTTCAGCCGTGACAGCTTCCATCTCAACCAGTGGCCGGCCACGCTTCAGTCAACCACCCTGGTCAATCTTCACTTCGACCTCCTCCTCCGGTACGTGGTCGAGAACCAAGTCCCCTTCGTTGAGTTCGATCCCGATCCCGGCAACGACGCGACCGTCACCAACAACTACACGGCCCTCGTACGCAGCCTGGCCAACAAGCCTATGGGCGCCTTCGTTCAGCTGGGAGGACCAACTGACGCCTCGTCCAAGCCTGCCACACACCCGGGTATCCTCCTCATCTTTCACGAGAAGCTGATCGGCATCATCTCCGTGGCGCCCCGGCTGCCTCCGGGCCTCATCAAGGATGCGACCGGCGCGAACCCAACCCCCACCTTAGGTAATGCCACCGAACCCGTACTCAACTCGGCCGTCTTGCCTAATACGTTCACCCCGCACCTGCTGCACAGCCACCCATTCGGCCCAGCCACGGGGCGGCCCCCGGTACCGGGCGCGGTGGCAGCCCAAACCCAGGCGCAGAAGCAACTGGAGGCCCATGTGCAGGCCCGTGCGGCCGCAGGCCGGCCCGTACCCGCTGCCAACCACGCCGCGCTGATCCAGCAAGCGTTGCTACAGGGGTTCAGACCCAGCAATCCAGCCCAGCTGGCCGCCATGCTCCAGGCGGGGAATCGACCCGCCGGCGTAACCCCGGAAATGCTCAGTTTACTCGGGGCCGCCCGCCCCTCGGCCGTTAACAATATCGCGGCCCCCGGAGTCCAGCAGCTTCACCGCCCGGTAGGCCCCACCGGTGCCCACCCCAACCCACAACTGGCGGCGGTCCAGCAACAACGCTTGCAGATGCTAGCCAACGCGCTCGCCAGCCAGGGGATGGCAGCCACCCCAGCCAATCTGGCCGCCTTACTCGGGGCCAGCGGGGCGGGCAATCCCAACTTTGCGGCCAACCCAGGCCAGCAAGCCAACCAGCAGGTCCTCGCCCAGTTATTTTTACAGCAACAGCAGCGCCAGCAACAACAGCAGCAGTTACAGCAGTTACAAGGTGCACGTCCCCGCCCCCCGAATCCATTTTGAACCCTGTGTGCTTGTGGGTTATCTCTATTGACTTGAAATACCTGACGGCTGCCTAAATGGCGACGGGCTGTACACTGATAATAACTATTAAATAAAAAACCAAAACAAATCCGTCACGAGCTACCCAAGGGTGAAGCTGAACAGTTGGACCTGGGGCGTATCCAAACCCGGTCGCTTCCGTTTGCTAGGTCGCTTCGTTGAGTGGGGTCGCCAGCAGGGTTTCGAGAACGGCCAGCCCCACGGTAGTTTCGAGTTCCGCCACGCGGGCCTTGTCGATGAAGGCGTTGGTGCGCCGTTGGGCAAAGACCATCATGGCCGCGGCGGCACGGACGCTGGGCGTACCGCCGGTGGCAGTCTGAGAGACGGAGGCTAGGTGGTACAGCATGAAAGTCTCCATCTCCAGGGAAGTCATGGTGGGGTAGCGGGCTTGGAGTTCGTCAAAGAGGCCTAGATTGGCATCGGTGAACTGGGGATCGGTACGACCTGGAGGGCGGGAGGAAACCAGAGGATCGTGAGTGAGCGCCTCGACCATACTGGTGAAGGGAGGGTGGTAATGAGGGGAAGCCCCAGCCTCAGGGCGGCTTCACGGGGAGAGACGAAACGGATGGGTGTGGTTTTCCACCCTTTGCCACAAGACATTGGGAACCTGGTCGCCCTTACCTTGACTGGAATAGAACGAGTCGCAAGTGGCGTTGAGACCAGTGAAGACGTGGTCGGCACCCCGGAGCTTTACCAGCTGGGTGGCAAGCTGAACACGGTTGCGATGGGGGGGGGGTAATAATTGAAACGGGAATTAATGTGGGCAGGTAAGCTACTGACCTGTAGTCTCTCCCAGACGCAGTCCAGCGTCCGTTGGGTGAGTGCCTTCGTCCGTCAAGCTTACCAATTCGCTCATGACAGGATCCGCCGCGACGGGCTGCGAAATATGGTACGGAGGAACTGCATCGCCCGTAAAGTAATCGTAGTTACGGGTCACCGCCACCGCTTCCGTGGGTACGATAATGTCACCCACGTCGGCCGGCCCGAGTGTACCGCAGGATCCGAAGCTGACAGGTATTGTCCGGACGCGAGGCGCTTGACGAGTTAGTGTGGAGCGGGGGGGATGGTGGCCTGAGCCTTTCACAGTAATGAGACTTGCGCCACCTAATCGGGCGGCCCGCCCGCTGCCCCGTTTGTCTAACTTACCGGATGATGGCTAGAGAACCGGTGGTGACGGCACGTACCTCGCGCACGAAAAAGTCCATCATGGACATGCCCTGGAAGGGTGAGGGACGGTTAGCAAGGTTGGCATCGACTTGCGATTAGCTGCCTGTGGACTCAACCGAAGGTGGAGAGGGTGATGAACCTGGAACCCAATAGCAATACTTACCATCCCGATGGCCACCAAGCTGACAGGTACGCCACGATAGGTACCTGTGATGGAATAGAATCCACGGTGGGACTGGTGTCGAAACAAGGGCTGGCCGTCGCGGGTCTGGTCGAGGAACGCCGCAAACTTGTCGGCACGGTCGGGGTCGCCCACGGTGATGATGCGGTTGGCCACTATGCGCGGTGACCGTTGTGGAACGTAAGGTGGTCATAGCAGGTTGGGAGCGGTTAGTCAGTGCGTCTACAGAGTCCAGTATCCTCCCCCCGCCCACCAGGCAACGGCAGCTGGTGCGACCCTACTGCCCAGAAACTAACCCTCCTGACGAATGGTTCCTACCTTGACCGGGTTTTAACTCGACATGGTAGGTGCGGCCCTGGTCGTCGACCGGGAAGTTGGCGTTGGAAATCTCGTGGGGCTGGGCCATGGTGAACGGGGCCGGGATGGAATGGGGGAGGGCGCGGGGCCTGGTGAACGGACGGGGAAGGCGGGCGGGCCGGTAAGCTGGTGCGAGGAGAGGTGGTGTCCCGAAGTAGGAATCAGCGTACAAATGTGGGGTAGAGGGCGGGTGAAGTGGGGGAGTTCGGGAGAGTCGGGCAGATATAGCCGGCGGTGGAAGGGCTCGAGACCAAGGGGTTGGCGAAAGCTGAGCGGGTTTGACGACGAAGGCGAAGCGGCTGAGCCGGATAGGACGAAGAGGGGGGATCAGCAGGAAGACGCGATAGCGGTATAGGCCACATAGGCCGAGCGGCCCTCGGCTTTATGTATGTCGACACCTAGTACAACGTACTCCCACTAGGTACGGTGATCACCAACCGTTGGCTACCCGCCACAGGCCCTTCGTATGCCTCCCCCCCCTCCATCCGCCCAACTTCCGTCGAGCGCAGTTGAGACGATCCGCTACCATCCAGGTGTTCATGGCTGGGGCTGATTATCGGTACCCCAGCCCTCACAAACCGCCCAACCGTGCTGGCCAGCCCGGACCTCCCAATTTGGGTGACCATCATTAGGCCACGGGACCACTTCACCTGCCCACTGGAAGGCCGGAGATAAAGGCGGACTGTGGTCACCAAAGTACCGTACCACCTGAACGGCGACGGGGTACGTACATATGAGGGCGGGTCTCCCGTAGGGCAGTGGAGGAGATAGGTTCAAGGTTAGGTGAACCGGGCGAGGCATCCGCTTGCCGCGTCAGCCGATAGGGAGAAGGCGTTATTGCGTAGCAATAAAAAAGGCAGCGACGGAGGACAAACGACCCTTGTGCCCCTTTGCCCGGAATAATTCGGGGGAGATTTACTAGCCTTGGTTAGGTCCATGACGCGGCCATGCCAGCCGTGGCGAGCGCTAAAGGTAACCGTACCCTATGGGCTGAGCCCTTCATTAGCCAACGCGGCTTTGCCCTTCGCAGTAGAGAGTGGTACCATAGCGAGGTCGGTATAGGGAATAATTGTATGGACTATTACCCAAATCAAAGACCACTCATTAGCACCAATGTCTCCACCCCCTAGTACTACAGTCAAGTAGGCTGTAACGAAGCTACACGACGGGGGTTATGGGGGGTTTTTAGGCGTGCTGAGTGCTAAACAAGTGACCGCAGCTAAATGTAAGAGATGGCAACTCCAAAGAATGAGTGCCAAAGTGGATAGGCTAGCCGGTTGGTGGAAAACAACCAGGTAGTGGGCAAGTTATATCAATACGATAGCATAAGAAAAATCACCCTAATCCAAAGACCGTAGCTAGTTGGGGCTTTTTCCGCACGAAATAGCATACCAGGGACATATCGAAATGACCTAAGCAACCGGGGAGGGACTTTGAGGATTGTAGAGGCGTTAACGGCTGTATAAAAATACCACGCCTAAGGCTATAAGTTTAAGACTCCTAAACGGTAATCAGCAGAGGGTTTTTTTATTGGTAAAAGGAAATAAAGGGGCCACCTGGAGAGGTGGTGAGTTCATTAAGGTAAACTCGATGGTCCCTATAACCAGTTTGGGCTGCGAGGGGTCATGGTTTCATTAGTAATTATGGAAGGCCAAAGGTTTCATAGGATCGTGCATTAGTAGTATGAGTTTGTTGGGAGCCGCATGGAAGACTCCTGCAGTACGGACAGGCCGGTTGCAAGGTGACATTCTGGAGTCGGAGATATTTGGGTGGTGGGGGCGTATGTTGGTGCTAGTTTGGTTTATAAGCACCACAGACATCTCAGTTCCTTCATCCATTTCTCCGTTTCTTGCCATCACCAGACCTTAACACACCAAACCTCGTGACACATTAACCAGCGAAGCCATAGTTAGTTAGTAAAATAGCCACTTACCACAACTGGCAAAACATTTCATTCACCATTATTGTATATTTGGGCCACGCACCATTTTAAGTACGCTTGATGAGCTGTCGTGTCAGGACCAAGGTTACTGATCCGAGCTGCTGTGGCGTTCCTACCTCCTTCCCTGTGCTATCTTGTATTATTCCATATACCTGTTATACTTTTCCGGCGACACCAATCTTCGTGATCTGTTGGATGTCGCCCCCTTTGGACAGGTGCCCCGCCTCTATTCTTTTAGGGCCTAGCTTCGACCAGTCTTCCTCCCACTGATCCAGTACCCTCCATATTTCGCCTAGGCGCTAGTCCCGCCTCACCCTGTCCTCCTTTGGGTTCCCTCCTAACCCAAGCGGTAGCCAACTACGAAGGATGCAAGACCCTCCGAGGTCGCTGCTAACTAACTAACTTGTCACCACAATCATCCAACCCCCCTCCTCCTAACACGTTCCCGTTTAGCAAGTCTTTTCAGTTCGTTAGTCCTTAGTTCGTTGGCTGTTAGCCTTTAGTTTCCTCTAGAGTAGTTTTACCTACGCCATGCCGGACTAACGATAGCGACTCCCATCCTTCATAGGACTGGCCTACCTCTGCCCCCTTCTCCCTACCATAACAGGCTACCAGTCCTGCCCTGTTGACAGCTACATTTTACACTGAAAGGGCCAAACAGCTAGTCAAGATCACATTTATACCCAGAGGTCCCTGGCTTGGCCACCTTACCTCCTTGCGTGGTTCGACAGTGTGCAGCGCTCGCCGCAAGGTGGTGACCTGCCCACCCTAGTCAGCTAAACCCCTCCCACACACCTACTCGCCCAGTTAGTCTCTCTTAGCATTTATCGGCATTTCAGAGGTTGAGTGATATCCCGGCCAAGTAACGGAAAAGTGTGACCTTCAACCGCCCTTCTTCTTGATTGCATATGCATCGCACTCCTAGCCAACATTCAGAGCATTTGACCGTTTTCGGAATAATTAAAAAAGAAGGGGTTTTGAACCAATTGTTTCAATAAATTTATCGGGACGCTGAACATCACCCCAACTCTTCATGTACCGGGTAAAGAATTTATTTCCCCCTCCCCTTTAGCATGAGTACTTTCGGCGACGTGCCGAGTAGGCTTATACCCGACTCCATCCGGGGGGCCGCAGTCCCGTCGTAAACATTCAAGGGCAGCACTTGGCAAAAGTAGAATAACAAATAACGATTCCAGGCCGCTGATGATTTAAGCTAGACCCTTGGGCGCCACGCTGCGGGTCTCCCCTTCAGGGGTCACATAGGCCCCGGTCAGGCCACCGTCGACGGCAAAGTCGGTACCGGTAACGTAGGAGGCCTCGTCGGAGACCAGGAAGAGGGCGGCACGGGCCTGTTCGATGGCCTCGCCTGATGAGCGGGGTCGCAAAAAGAACGCAGCGTGAGAATAAGAAGGAGAGGGGGGGTTAGCACAAAGGCGGATGTGATAAAACAAAGGGGGAAGCGAGTCGCTCTGCACTCGATAGCTGGCGAACCCTGTGACTTACCGAAGCGGCCCATGGGGACGTGGACTAGGCGGCGTTCCTTCTTTTCAGGCGTGTCGAGGAAATCCATCAGCAGCGGAGTACGCAGAGGGCCAGGGCACAACGAGTTGACGCGGATGTTCTCGCGGGCGTGCACCATGGCCAGTTCGCGGCTGGGAAGGGCGGAGTGATAGGTTGGGAAGTTGGTGAGAAGGCGGAATCGGACCGTCATGGTTTGGATCGAATCGGCGGTCTGAGTAAGTCGCAAGAGTATAGCAGGGGGAGGGTAATGGACTCACCTCATGGCCAGGACGGCACCCTTGGAGGCCGTATCTGGAGAGCGAAACCAAGAGGACGGGTGGTGACGAGGGCGCCGTAGGAAGGAAGGAGATGGAGGTTAGATGGGAGGGTATCAGAGGTTTAGGTGGGCCGGTACGTCCTCCCACAGAATGGAGGTCTGAGCAGGCTAATGACTTACAGGCAAGCTGCGGGGTAGCCGCACCGACTAGGGCCACGAAGCTAGCGGTGTTGACGATGGCACCCCCGCCGTTGCGACGCATGGCCGCAATGGCGTACTTGCACCCGAACCAGACTCCCTTGACGTTGATGGACATGGTAAGATCCCTGGTAGAGGTGGAGGGGAGGTAGGGGAAGGGGAGGGATAAACATAGGTAAGACAGTGAGGTCAAAATACGACGATCGACGGCATGATATGAGGACATTTATCCTCGGTCAGCCGTACTTACCAGATACGCTCCTCGGTCGTTAGGGCGTTATCGTCAGCGGGGTGCATGATGCCGGCGTTATTGAACATAATGTCCAATTTGCCTGACGTGGGGGGAGGGGAACGGTACAAGGTAGTTGGTCAGGATTGACCATGCGGTGCGTTGTCGCGTTTGAAGGGCGGTGAATAACGCCCAAACCCGGCCGTCCGGACTTACCGTAGACTGTCTCAGCCTGATCCACCAGCGCCTTGACCTGTTCCTCGCGGGACACGTCGCATGGCACGGCGATGGCGCGCGGGGGCTGGTCGTCCGCTGTGGTGCCCACCAGCTCGTGGATTTTAGCGACGGTCCGGATGACGGCTTCTTGGTTGATATCGGCGCAAACTACATGGGCACCCTCCTGGGCAAACAGGAGCGACGCCTCAAGGCCGATGCCGCTGGGAAGGACCAAATGGGAGGTGAGGAGGCAGTTAAAGCGTGCAACCAGGGGGGGGGAGGGATTCGTGGGGGCCGGGGCCTAATAGACTTACCTGGCGGCACCGGTAATGATGGCAACCTTGCCTTCCAGACGGCCGGGCATGACGACGGAGTACTAGCGAGGAGGGTGGATAAGGTGAGGGAGGGGCGGGATGAGGCGGATCGGCTGGTAATCCACGGGTCGAGTGACGATGCGTAGGGAGTCGAATAGCTTTTTTTGCAGAGAAGAAGACCAAGTTGTGTTCCAGGCCAGGTCCATAAGCCACGTATTCGTAGTGCACCACATCCAGCCGCTTAGGAAGACGCCCACTGCCTCACAACTGGTGATGGGCCTGCCTTTCGAGGGCGCAGGTGTGGGTATGGATAGTGAGGTCTAGCGGGGGTAGGCCAACGAGCGGAGACCTGGGGGCAACCCCGCCTGGTCCGTATTGCGGTGCAACCTGGCTGCAAGAACCGTACATGAATGGCCACCCGATATTGATTACTGATGCAATGGGACTGCAGCAGATGACTGAGTGACCGACTGGCGCAATTCACAAGGCAGTCGGCTTACACGGACGACTCGTCGACACGGGCAGCTCCTACTCGTCCCACCACCCAGGACTGCTTTTTTATTTTTTTTGGCAACACCCCTCCCCCCTCCTAAGCAACCGTCACTTCCGGACTGCATTGAGGTTGGGGCCGTAGACGCCACCCACACCTTGGGACAGTGCAGCGGCATTGATTCCTTGGCCAAAGGCCGTGCATCATAGGGATACCCCCGCTCACTGGGAATGGCCGAGACTGGCGATCATGGTGGCCACTGGCGTCCCGTACCGGATCTTCACCGGTTGGACCAAGGCCGGCAACATGTGGGACATACCCGTCACGGACCACGGCTCTGAGTCCCTGCCCACCACTCTCTCGCCCATCATCATACGAATGAGACGCCCTTCCTTCCGGCCCCAAGTCGTCTCCAATTTGGAAAATCGGCGAGCCTGCATGGGCGCCATCTCAGGCCCAAAGTGAAGTACTATACAGCTCCCCTCCCCGCCACCACCTGAACCATTAGGTTATTTTTACCAACCTTTCCCTTGGACACACGGCGGGCTGCTAATAAAAAAAATTGACCAGCCCCATACTCTACCATTCGTATCCATTGCAAACAAGATTTGTCTCTTTTTTAATGATTGTCCTGGCGGCTAGTGCGTGGATGGTAGGGGCCTACCGCGCCCTGCCATCCTATGTAATAGACCACATCTTCTGCCTTTCCTAGGCCGTGATGGTGAGGGTACCCGACTGGTTCGAGGCAGGGTCGGCCGCCGTAACCGTGAGGACACGGTCGGCCCCGATGTGGAAGGCGACCTGCACGGCAGCTCCGGCCTTGACACCTTCGAGCACGAGCTCACCTAGGATCGGGCCGGGCACGGTGACAGTGGTGGTGACTTCCTCGTCATCCTCGTCTTCGTCGGTGCTAGGGATCTGGTCGACACGCTCGGTCACCTCGCCCTGGCTGACTCCCAGGTAGGCGGCACCGGCGCCGGCGGCTACGTGCACGGTGCGGGTGGCGGGCAGCGGGGTGTAGCGCGGGATGACGGTGAGGAAGCCCTCGCCCAACCGCAGACCCAAGGGCTCGGTCGTGGCCAGAGCGACGACGGGTTCCGCGGCGGCGGTACGGCCGTCGCTGAGCAGGCCGGCCTGGGCGGCACAGCCGAGGGCCACAACCTCATCGGACTCGAGCTCACTGCGCACCCGCAGCGCCTCAGCGGTCAACACGGTACGTAGTTTGGACAGGACACGAGGTACACGGGCCGACCCGCCGGCCAGGACGAGCTGGTCCACCTCGCCAGGCAGGAAACCAGCGGCCTGGAGGGACTTGTTGACGGTGGCCAGCAGGGCTGGGTACAGCTTGGAGGTCATAATATCGAAGCGGCTGCGGTTGAGGGTGCCGTGAAGGTCCACACCATCCATCAAAGAGTCGACGGCACAAGGTGCGGTGCTGCTGCTGGACAGGGTACGCTTGGTAATCTCACAGCCCAGACGGAGTTTGGCCTGGGCGCGGGCATTGTCCTTGACGTCCAGCTTGGTGGAGCGCTTAAACTCGGCAGCGAAGTGGTTGATGATCAGGTCGTCGAAGGCCCGGCCGTGGAAGTCGTGTGTGGTCTCAACGGCGCGCACGGCGTAGAGCCCGCCCCGCACGGCGACGGCGGCCACGGTGGTGGCGCGGGCACCCACGTTGACGACCAGGGCGTTGGTGTCGGCGGGGTCCTCCGGGGTAGCAGTCTGGCCCAGGCCATAGGCCAACAGGGCGGCGGGGGCCTCGTCAACGGTCTGCAGCAGGTTGGGGTGGGCGGCGCGGGCGGCGGCGGCCAGAGCCTCAAGCTGGACGGGGGTCAGCCCGGCGGGCCGGCTCAGCACCACGCCGTCGACGGGGCGGCCCACGTAGTTGGCGGCCGTCTCGATCAGGTAACGGAGGTACTGAGTTACGAGCTCGGCGGCGGTGAAGACGGCGACGGCGCCGCGGGACTCGACCTGGAAGCCGACCTGGCCGTCCTTGGCCACCAGCGAGTTGGCCGGGTAGCGCGCAGCCAGGCTGTCGCTGAAGGGCAGGCCAATCAGGGGCTGGAAATCGCCTACCGTGTTGCGGGCGTTGCGCACGGTCTGGGCCAGGGCCTGATTGCCGTACAGCTCCTCCTCGCCGAGAAAGGAGATGATGGTGGCCATCTTGTGTTCACCATCCTCGTTGGCGATAATTTCCGGCTGGCGTTCCTTGTTGAGGATGGCCAGGCAGGAGTAGGCAGAGCCAAGACTGATACCAATCACGTTGGCGGATAGAGCACTGGAGTCCGTCATGGTGCGTCGGTGATCACGTGGAGGGTGGGCTCAGGATGGGAGGAAGAGGGAGGGCAGTGGAGGGTTGGACGGGCCGTCGAGCGTGGCAAAGAGATAAGGTCGAGTATGATCTAACTGGAGTGGGCCGGTAAAGCGTCTGGAAATGCACAGTTGTGTTCAAACCTTTTGGAGGTGCGCTATTGTCCCGAAGCGTGGTGGATGGCGGGAGGGGGGTAGGGGATCCAGACTGCGGGTCGTCGTCGTCGGCGCTTTGCCGCTCGTTCCCCTCGCCTCGCCTTACAGAGGGGATCCCCTTAGGCCAGTGGACCGTCAAGCCCGCCGAGCCAGTGCCTGGGGGGAATACCCAGCCCAGCCCAGTTGATTATTCGACCTTTTTTTTTCTTCTTTTTACCCTTGGTGGCAATGGCTTGGGACTAATTAGCTCCCGCCTGTCTTCATCCAGCTTTCCAGGCTGCGAGGGCGTTACTACGACCACTACTACTACTGGTGGTGGTGATGCCTCGAGTCGCTTGCTACCATCCCACAGTATCGGCCGCTGGTGAGTGAGAGAAAGAAGGTCAGGTCGATTAGGCCACTTTTCTCGACCTCCTTGCTCACTCTACTAGCCGGCTAAATCACGTGATATATTCCCCTCGACCGAGGCCGCTCTGGTGAGCGTCTCCATCCCGACGTTCTGCGACTGCACAATCCTTGCAACCCCTGGCATGTCGCTGTTTACCCTCCCGTCGCGACGGCGCAGCCGGTTAGGATCCCAGCGACCCACGTGGGGAGAGTCCCACCCACACTGGGCCGGGGCTATGGTGGGGTCGATTAAACTAGGAGCTGATGCATATGAGATATATATTGACACCCTCGCCATGATCGGTCTGGAGGGTACGTGCGTCACTGCAACCATGAGGCTGGCGGCTTTCACCCCCCCCCCCATGGGACCGTGCAGGTCGCGCGGCCCCCCTAAGGTGGAGCACTCATTCGGCTGGTCGTGGTGCCAATACACATCTCGTACCACCGCCGCCACGCTTGCCCGCCGTTAGGCGCTCTGGCCCTCTACCTCGCATCCCCCCCAATCCTGCGGCCGCCCAATGCTTGAGGTCCAGCCGACCAAGGCGAGCAGAGCAGTGGTCCTGGGGAGACGGGTGCGGGGGCCCCTCCCCCTTCACGCGCTGGGCGGGTAGGCCGATCGGGTGGTGAGGTGATCTGGTTGGGCCTTTTTCTAGACCGCCCAAGTCACGGCCTGGCCTACCGATTGGCCTTATTTTTTTTTTTTACCAACCTCCCGCCCCGCCCCTACCTGCCCACCCGCTGGCGGTACGACGGGGGGATGTGTGTGTAAATGTTTCTCACTGCGTATCCCCCTGGGCCTGCCGGACGCCTCTCCCCGCTGAAGCCCATCGCCACCACGCCAGCCTAGCCATGACCCATGGGCGGTGAGGCCCCCGCCTCGCACACGCCCCTCTTCCGTTCGGCCCTTTTTACCCTTCCACATACGTCCTCGCCGCCCCTCGCCCGCACCTCTTTGTCCTGACCCTTTTTGCTGTGGGCACTCTTTATTCTTCCCTCCCATCCCGCCCAGCCCGCTGGTTCTTGCATCCCTCTCTGTTTTTCTTTTTATACTTGTCAATCTCCCTGACGGTATAGCGCGGTCTCCTCCAGCCCTCCGATTGCATTGTCGTCCGCGCCTCCCCAACTCGCCCCCCGTCTGCCGCCCGCTCGGTGGAGCGTTTCCATCTTGTCTCCTTATCTGCCGCCTACCTAACCGTCCTGCCCACGGACGAGCCCCTGCTATCCGCCTGTCAAGCGCCGCCCCATCTCTCCATCTGTCCCGCACCCCCCCAGCCGCTATCCAAAACAACTGCGCCCGGCTGCGTGTGCCAACGTAAGTGTTCTTGTCCAGCGGTGTCGGGGGCCCGTCAACCCGCCCCGCCACCAGCGAATTTCTGCCAACCTCCTCTCCCCCCCTCCCGTGCGCGTGTTGTGCAGGGCCGTCCCACACAGACGCCCGCCACCGGCCTTTACCTTTGGCTGGGGTGAGCGTATCTGCTCGCCTCCCTCTCTCACCCCCCCCCTGCTGCTGGCCTGCCTTCCTCCACCCCACCCGGCTGGTCCCAAGTGTCCTCTCTTGCCCATCATCTCGCTGACCACTCACCCCGCATTGTCTGATTAACCTTCCCTCCACTCCCATCCTCTCTATACCCCCTCTACCATCTTCCTTCCCTCCACGTCACCAGCCTACACTTCACTCCACCACACCCGCATCATGGCCACCAGTAATCCCGCCCCGGCGCGCGAAGCGCTGGACTTCAGAGTCGGCAACAAGTACAAGTTGGGTCGCAAGATCGGCTCCGGCTCTTTTGGCGAGATCTACCTTGGCACCAACATCGTCACCAACGAGGACGTGGCCTGCAAACTGGAGTCGGTCAAGGCCAAGCACCCCCAGCTTGAGTACGAGGCCAAGATCTACAAGAACTTGGCCGGTGGCGTTGGGATCCCCTTCGTGCGCCACTTTGGGGTCGAACACCAGTACAACTGCATGGTCATTGACCTACTAGGCCCCTCCCTCGAGGACTTGTTCAACTTTTGTGGCCGCAGGTTCTCGCTCAAGACGGTGCTCCTCCTGGCCGACCAGCTGCTGTCCCGCATCGAGTATATCCACAACAAAAACTTCATCCACCGTGACATCAAGCCCGACAATTTTCTGATGGGTATCAGCCGCCGCACCAACCTGGTCCACGTCATCGACTTTGGCCTGGCCAAGAAGTACCGCGACCCGCGGACGCACATCCACATTGCCTACCGCGAGAACAAAAACCTAACCGGCACTGCCCGCTACGCCAGCATCAACACCCACCTGGGCATCGAGCAGTCGCGGCGGGACGACCTCGAGTCGCTCGGCTACGTCCTCATGTACTTCCTCCGCGGCAACCTGCCCTGGCAGGGCCTCAAGGCCGTCACCAAGCGCCAAAAGTACGACCGCATCATGGAGCGTAAGATGACCACCACCACCGAGCAGCTGTGCCGTGGCTTCCCCAACGAGTTTGCCATTTACCTCAACTACACCCGCAGCCTGCGGTTCGACGACAAGCCCGACTATGCCTACCTCAAGCGTCTGTTCCGCGAGCTCTTTGTGCGCGAGAGCATGAAGTACGACTATGTGTTTGATTGGACCATTTTTAAGCACGACCGCGACGGCAGTTGCAGCACCACCGGAGCCGCCAACCCTGCGGCTGGGGGTCCTCCCCGTCTTGACGCCGCGGGCCCCCACAACAACCCAGCAGCCCGCATGGCGACCGCTGGCCCGGCCCACGGTGGTGCTCCCGGCCCCACTCACGGAGGCGCCGCCGTCCCGGGTAATTCGGATCCCACGGCCAGTTTCCGCCGCGCCCCGGCCAAGCCCGGTCAGCTCCCGACCGCGGCCACCGGCGGTCACTACCCATCCGCCGCCCCGTACAATGCCCAGGCGTACCCGCCGTACAAGGGCACCACTGGGCCCGCACCAACCGGCGGCGCCCCGCACGTCGACGACTACGGCGCCAGCCACAAGGCCATCCCTTCCAGTGACCGTGTCCTGCGCAGCAGCGTACGCGCCACCGCCACGCCCGGTGACCTGGGCCCCAGTCGGCCGAGTCCCTCCGCCGTTCCGGCCGCCGCTCACGGCAACTATGCCAACCTGCACCGCTACCGTCCGTCTCAGGAGGAGATGCGGGCCGCTGCTAACCCCCCCACGTCCAACTATAATGTCTACCACGCCAGCCGCTGAGACTATCCGGCCTCCACGACGTATTCACTTCATTTCCTTCTTTTTTTTATACATCTGCTCTTCACACCCACCTACGACACCCTTCGGCAATGTCGCCCCGACCGTCCTTGCTTCTAGTTCGTTCGCTCTCCTAGTGTGACAGGGACCATGGTGATTTCTCCCCTGGGGCCACCCCACCTTCTCGCTTCTATCCATGCCCGCCGTCTTTTTAAAGCCCCCCCCCTCCCCCACCCAACCCACCCATTTAAACTCCCCCGGTTATACTGTACTCTCTCTCTCTCTCTCTCTGCATTGTAATTTTCCGTGCTACCCTTTTTTTCTTCCGTCTGCGGCTTTTATTGTTATCGCTTCTGCTGCTTTCTTTCTCGGCCCGGGCCGCGTGTGTTGTTTCCCTCTCCCTTACTGTATCCCTGGTTGGAATTCTGGTGAACGGCAGAAACCCATTCGCCCAGGCTGCTGCCAACCCCATTTGTCCCACTCACTAACGAGTTGATACATAAAAACAGTCGAAAACATCAGATCCTAGTGGTGGGTGAGGACAAGTTAAGCTGTCCTCCCCCCCCCCCCTCCATCAATGAGCTCGCCGCTTTAACTCTGGGGATGTAGTTGAATCGCAAGCTCAGCCAAGCTTCTACATTACGAAGCCAACAGGAAATGGCGCTACTTCCGTGCCGTGTGCGTCAACTGGCTCCTCTTGGCGTTGCCTTTTATGAAGGGAAGGTGTATTGTGGATACGAGGGATGCGCTCCCTCCGCAGCTGTGAAAATCATAGATATATCGGATTTCGTTCTTAAACACACACACACACATACATCTGCACCCTCCTAGTATCCACCACTACCAATATGGAGTCACTAAAGTACACTTCTTTGGGGAACTTGACGGCTCCAATTCGGGACATCTTCGTAAGTGGCAACGCATAGGGTAGATTCAGTGCGATGGTCAATGGCATTTTAAAATTGGCAGGAATAGTGTCCCCTCTTGTCCGTGGGGTGTTGCAGGACCCCGATTTCGACCTATACGATAATTGTCAACTCCGTTAATCATCGTATTCCGATTCTCGGTCAGCCGCCCTTCCTATGTCGTATGAGCTCGAGGAACCCCCCCCCCTCTTTTGGACTGGGCGGTTACTACCACACCACTAGACATGAGTAGCCCTTTGGAGGGGAAGGATAGCGATAGTTTCTATAAGTTACCGGTTAGTATGTGTAACCCCACAAATCCAACGGAGACTATCAGTTGCAGAATCGGCAGACTACCAAAATAAGCCAGATGGTTGTTTATTAGGCGCGAGATTAAAAGGGAGAGGCGGGGTTAGGAGGAGGGAAAGAAACTAGGTACAAGCACAAATGGGATGGGTCCGGAGGAGATGAGGGAGGGGCAGAGGGAGTAGTAATGGTGGGGAATGAGAGTGAACGGGGTGGAGGGACACAAGTACAAAGCACGAAGCCAAGATTGGGGGGGGGGGATAAGAATGGGGGGAGGGATGGGCGGGGAGATAAGACCATGTGTGTGTGTGTGTGTGTGTGTGCGGGGAGAAGTCGTGGCGGCAAACGCCCGCGCGGCGGACGGCCCGTCGAGCGGCGG
>JANBPT010000886.1:0-20039 GCA_027575765.1 Tieghemiomyces parasiticus
TGCGGGGCTCATCGTCGAGCACCTCCTGGCTATCGTTGTCGTGACTGTGCTTCCCCATGTTGACGGTGGTAGGCTAGCGAGGGCAGCAGAGGGGAAGAGGAGAGGGAGTGGATAGAGCACGAGTCGTGAATGGGGATCGGTAGGGCGAATTGCGGAATGGAGCCAGGTGGACAAAGCGGTGAAAGAAGGTGCTCGAGGAGATTGTGGGCTGGACCAGGGAGTCGAATGGAGGATTCATCAGAGAGGTAAAGATGCCCGGGGCCGGGGAGATGAGGGGCAGCGGGGGGGGGTTAGGGCAAGGGCGAGGGGAGAGTGTGAGGTTCGCCCGGTGTGTCGACTAGAAACCGAAGTAAGACACACAAGCCCGCAAACGCCTGGCGGGTGACGTGGGGGCTGGAGGTGTGAGGGGTCAAGGTCTTGATGATCGGTAGCCAGGGCGGTTTGGGGCGGGTCGAGGGCCAGCATATAGGCGCTGCAAACTCCGCGGCGGTGCGTGGTGCTGGACGGGTTGTTGAGCTGCGCCGGTGGCGGAGTCGAAGGAAATGCGCGACCTTGCCACCGCACGCGTTTATTTATCCGTCCTGTGGGAGGTCTAACGGCTCCCTTCCGACGACTTGCCGTCTCTTCCTCACCCTGCCAGCCCCGCATGCAAGCTCATTCGCTCCGCCTGGTGGCGAGATCTCGGCCGTTGGGGCCTCATCAGAAACATGCGCACCATCCAGAGAAGCAAAGTCGAGTGGCAGAAGAGCCTGTAATTGACCAGCTCTGAGATAGGACGCAGCATGAACCCATATGCAAGGGACGCAGCCCAGTGCCAGGCCATTAAAACCAAGGAGCGCTAACTCGGGTACTTACCTGCTTCTTGGGAGGGAGGTACCACGTGCGGCGCAGCAGCTACAGCACGTATGTCGACCTTCGGGTGCAAGTGGTTAATGATAAAATGCCGTACAGGAAGGGAAACAATACTGCACTAGTTTAGCCGGAGAATTTATACACACACAGGTACCCCTAATACAAATTCAAGAGAGAAGGTGCGCTACCAAAGGACTGGGCCGTGGGGAGGGTTAAATCAGCCACTGCCCTCACGCTGGGTTCGTTCCGGACTGGGCTGTCTTAACTCGCGTCGCCGTATCCCTTGCTGTCTGCCGCCGATGGCTGGCCAAACGACGCCTATGCACCCGGCTCGATGCTTCCTACCTTATCGGGAATGGGCGATACGTTGCACGGTCTCGACACCAGTGCGAAGACTGGTAGGTTAAGCAGGACGGTTGGGTGGTGGTCACGTCGTTGGTGTAACACGCTTCGATTCGTTGAAGAAGGCTAGACAAGGGAGGTGGCAGATGCGGGATTCGTAGTCGCTGCCCGCTGGGCGATCGCACACGTGAGGAATGCAGGGTAGCCGCGACGGTAAAGTAACGAGGCGTTGAGGGAGGTTTGTTTCTAGAGCAATAGTACGTAAAGGTAGGTAAAAGGGGGACAGGGTGGTAAACACGATAATAGCGGGTCAGGGGGTCAGTCAGGCGAAGAGGGGAACTAGACTGCCAGAGGTGGAGCTGACAAGGCGGAGCAGTGCACTTATCGACTAGACATGGTGACCTGTAGGGCCTAGAGGACTGCGAAGAGGGGGGAGACTAAAGGCCCGTCACCAGGGAGTGGCCCTCAACGTTTCTTCCGCCTGATATCAATGGAGTTTCTGAGGCTCGGCGTGCGCGAGGCGGCGGCTGGGTATCATCGATCGCCCACAGGGGTATTAATCATGAGACCACTTCGTCAACCATCCACATCTCCCAGGTGACGTACAGTATATTTAGCCCGGGTCCAAATAAATCAACCCGGTCAGTATGCGTAGCCATCCCACCTACACCGGTCAATCGGACATCATCGAGCCATCTGCTATTCGCCTAGCCTTTTCATCATGAGCTCAGCAATGACGAGGCCGCCACAGTAACTGAGAGAGCGCAGTTGGGTTCGCCGAAGGGGGCAGAGACATAACGTGCCTCGTTTACACGTACTGGTGCTACGAGGTAATGGCAGATGGGCCATCGGAACGGCCGTTATTGGCCCGGATACCCGAACTGCCGGGGACCCCACCTCCCTACCGCAGTTCATTTGACCGCGGGCCAATGGGTAAAGAAGGAGGAGGAAGGGTCAGCTTATTTACCGTCGCATAATAGCTGCGACTATCATGTGTATGTAGCAAGGCCATCTCGCATCCAGCTTGAAATAAATGAATTCCGGTGTGGTTCGGAAAGCAGTGGGACGGCAGGCACCCCCAGAGGGGGGGGTGGTTGACTTGGCAATGGGTAAAGGAGAGTCGTTCCTTACTGCCCACCTAGGGCAGGGCAATGCTGGCCATCCATCACGCCTCTAATCTATGGGCAGAGACGTTCTCGTCTGTGCAGTCCATGGACTTGGCTATGGACGCGGCCCAGACTTTATGGGAGAAGAGGGGAAGGCTGTGGCGTGGCTTGGGTTCCCTGATGGCGTTTCTGCTCTCCCCTCGCCTCTCGGGCCACGGGCCTGCCCCGGAGGAAACAGGTGCTGGCTCATATTCCCCCCCCCCTCCCAGTGGCAAGTCTGATTATGTCGCACAAGACACCTGAAACGTCCCTTGTCTCCCCCCCAAAAAAAAAGTGACAGGTTTCTTAATGCGGTGCCTCTTGTAAGGCAGGTCTATATTCTCCAACCGCCAAGCCCAGTTGGACGTACGGGCAGGGACAGCAGGCCGCCCCTAGTCTCCTTCGTAGTTTGCACCGGTTTCAGCCGCTGGGCCTGACTCAGGTACAGTCTCCCGTCTACCTCTTCCCCACTTGTGAAACCGAGGAGCGTTACGGTCCTGCCCTACCAGCAACTAATCGTGTGCAGCAGTGCATCCTGCTACCACCAGTAGGCAGCCGTCATGGCAGCCACTTGTACCTTCCCCCCCAACCGCTGGGTAATTTGTAGGTCACAACAAGGCAGCTTGGGGAAGGTTTGGAGCTGATCCCACAGGTTACTATCGTGCCTAGTGGCGTGTGAGTGTGACATAACATTCCCCGGAAACGACGGGCTTTTTGGCCCATTAAGTCTAAGAACCAGGCTATATTCGTGTTGACAGGTCATGTGTGCTATATTCGGATGAGGCTGTGAAGGGGGTAAGCAATGTTGCCAAAGCTAAACGGAAAGGCCTGAGCCAAACCACAGCCGATCCGCGCTTGCCCACCAGGCACGATTGGGACGTGGGCGGAGTTCAACTGATCCCTATACCTGAAGCATGCGCCCTCACAGTCGCTCGAGACTTCGAATGTCGTTGGGAAAGGGAGGCGTTGTCGTGCCATATTGCATAGCTTCACCCCAAGCCGCCCTACTATTTCAAGGTGATCTCTACCCTGCTACCTACAAGTCTGTTTTAACGTTGGCGGTTTTAATTTTTCTTCATGTCACTGTGCCAGGGGATTGGCATCAGGCGGAAAGAGGGTAGACTGTGAAGGGGTAGTGGTGCATTAAAGTCCCCAGACGACGGCAGAACAGAGGCTGCCTGGTCAACGTTGTAGGGTTGCCTTGGCAGGATTACGGCTGGAAGGTTGGGGGGTTTGATGGGTCCCATACTTGCCCCCCTCTGCCTTTACTAGCAGCGGTGCCTCCGCTGATATATTCGAGCGCAGCTGCCCTTCTCCTTCGCTACAACTGCTATCGCCTGGTTTGCATCAAGTGGCCCGATGGCTCTGCCATTCCAATCTAATTGTCCCTCGACAGCCCTCTCGCCAGATATGAAATTTAGTGAGTCAAGATAAAGGAGAAGGGGCTGAGTAGCTGGCGGCTGTATCGATTAATTGTACAGGGATGGTCAATGCAGCTAATGACGCCAAAGCTGCAGAGTTCTTG
The DNA here is from genome assembly GCA_027575765.1 of Tieghemiomyces parasiticus. Lineage (NCBI taxonomy): Eukaryota > Fungi > Kickxellomycota > Dimargaritomycetes > Dimargaritales > Dimargaritaceae > Tieghemiomyces > Tieghemiomyces parasiticus. Next base: position 3,865 of record JANBPT010000886.1, read on the forward strand.
GATCAGTCCCGGCCGCCCTCCATCCACCGAGGTATGGTCGCCCCTAGGGTACCTCAACTCTCTAGAAAGACAATACCCGTTATCGCCCGACCCATCCGTTATTCAGTGGTACGACCTGCACAGCCTCATCGCTACTAGCTACCCCCTAGTTTGAACCACAAGCGCCTAGTGAAACTTGTTCGTGACTAAATCAGATAAGACCAGTAGTGCAGTCATGATAAAGTTGTCGGTAGGCTGTATGGACGACTCTGGCGGGGTGGTTACGTCTAAGGTGCCCAGGTGGTTGGCGCCAAGGCCGCTCTCCCTTGTGGTAAGCGGGTGTGAGTCAAAGCACGTCCGGAGGTGTACCTGTGCACTCTCGTCCTCCCACCTCCCTGTGCTGCCGAGCATCTGCGCTTGAAGTTAGATACGGGCAGGCGGGTAAACTGCCTGGCCGCACGCGGCAGCGGCCTACTGAAAGAGTGGGAAACGACATTTAGGGGGTGGTGAGGGGGTGCTTATGAAGCCCACTAGTATCCAACTTCCCTTGTTTTCAGTGTGGTTAATATTAGTGTTGAATATCTATGCTCTACCCCCCATTTCACCCGCTTTCGCTGACTTGGTGGCAATGGGAGTGTCAGGTGCGGAGGTGGGTTAGGAAAAGTGAGGGGGGGGACACGATGGAACAGGTCAATCCAGTGTGGTCGTCAGCACAGTCCTCCCCACAGGATACCTCGGAGGCAACCGTTACTCGGTGGTGGTGGTGGCCAATATGAATGTGTGGTTAAATTGAGATGAAGGGGGGGAGGGAAAATATGTTACAATCAGTGGCGACCTTGGTGTCGGCTGCGTTAGTTCCGCGACTGGTGGCCAACGGATGCGTTGGGGCGGAATGGCAGCGTTGTGTTGGCGACAATTTATAATCCGACCCCCGCCCCTGTCCACCCGCTCGACAGCATCACCTTTCCATTTGTATTTTCACTCCGATCCCGGCTTTTTAATGCTTGGCCCGGCGTTTTCCTTATTCCTTCCATTAGTCGCTTTTCATCGGCTCAGACTTAGGCGCCTATCCGAATCCATTCTATAACCCTCCTCTGACTATCTATTATTAATTTCTGGTAAGCATCAAAGGTCGCCGAGCAGGCCAGTCGTTGATATACAGCCACTCTAATTTCGGGAAGCAGTATTCTAACCACGGCTTCGACTGGGTGACCCCCTCTCTTCCCCCACACACACTCTTCAGCCCTCCCCCAATTCCGCCAACATGAGAGAAATCATCCAGCTTCAGGTCGGCCAGTGCGGCAACCAGGTGGGTACCAAATTCTGGGAGACCATCACGCAGGAACACGGGCTCGACGGCGATGGCCACTACAATGGCACAACTGACATCCAGTGCTCGCGCCTCGACGTGTACTTCTCCGAGGTTGCCTCGAGCAAGTACGTTCCACGGTCGGTTCTGGTCGACCTGGAGCCTGGAGCCCTCGACGCCGTGAAAGCCAGCTCCCTTGGCACCCTCTTCCGCCCGGACAACTTCATCAACGCTCAAAACGGCGCCGGTAATAATTGGGCTAAGGGTCACTACACCGAGGGTGCCGAAATCGTCGACCGCGTCCTAGATGCTACACGTAAGGAAGTCGAGAACTGCGACAGCCTCCAGGGGTTCCAGGTCACCCATTCCCTGGGTGGTGGTACGGGTTCGGGGATGGGGACCCTGCTGGTGAGCAAGATTCGCGAGGAGTATCCGGACCGCATGATGGCCACCTTCTCGGTGCTTCCGTCCCCGAAGGTCTCTGACACCATCGTGGAACCGTACAACGCCACCCTGTCGGTGCACCAACTGGTGGAGAACTCGGACCAGACGTTCTGTATCGACAACCAGGCCCTCTACGATATCTGTCAAAACACCCTCAAGATCTCCGCGCCCACCTACTCGCATCTTAACCGGTTGGTGACCGATGTCATGTCCGGCGTCACCACTTGCTTGCGCTTCCCCGGCCAGCTCAACGCCGACCTACGCAAGATGGCCGTCAACCTGGTCCCCTTCCCACGTCTGCATTTCTTCCTCGTCGGCTACGCCCCACTCAGCGCTTCCGCCTCGACATCTTTCCGCAACTTGTCGGTGGCCGAGCTCAATAGCCAAATGTTTGACCCGCGGAACATGATGGCCGCTTGCGATCCGCGCCACGGCCGCTACCTCGCCGTCACCGCCATCTACCGCGGTAAACTGTCCCAACGTGAGGTCGAGGACCAGATGACCCAGATCCAACATAAAAATAGCTCCCAGTTTGTCGAGTGGATCCCCAGTAACGTCAAGACGGCCATGTGTGATATCCCTCCGCCGGGCCTCACCATGTCGTCGACCTTTGTCGGCAACAGTACCGCCATCCAGGCGTTGTTCAAGCGCACCATGGAGCAGTTCACCGCCATGTTCCGTCGCAAGGCCTTTTTGCATTGGTACACCGATGAGGGCATGGATGAGATGGAGTTCACCGAGGCCGAGTCCAATATGGCCGACCTGATCTCCGAGTACATCCAGTACCAGGACGCTTCCGCTGAGGATGATGGCGCTGAGAATGACATTCTCTACGAAGGTGAGGAGATGGGCCAAGAAGTTTACGGTGAGGAGCACTACGACCAGTAGTTCCCCCCCATCTCCCCTCTCCCCTTGCTAACCATTTCCTGATTGGTCGTTAAGCCTTACTGCCCACCCACGACGTGTCTTCCAGGGTTCATCGTTACCTACCCTACCCTCCCCTCACTGAAAAAACAGTATCGATTTTGATTCCTAATCCTGCTCTACCTTTTAAATGTACTTTAAGAGCTGTGCGGCACCTCCCCTCCCCTCTCCATCCGCCCGCTTTGGTCCTAATTTCCATGCCTATTTGTTCCTAAACTACCTAGCATCCCACTTTAAACCTAAATTCATCCCAGATCCTACCAAAACATTAGTATACGCATGCTGAACCATCTAATCAATCTGACCTCACTTAGGCAATACATTGGGTTCAATAAGCCATACCTACACCGGTTGTCGCCATGGAAAATAACGAAATGGCCCCAACGAAACGGGCAACAGCTATGATAATTCGAGTCCGGAGGGTTAGTAACTTAACGACTCTCATACCCGTTGCCCTTGGTAACCCGTTCACTATAGTGATTAAGCACGTCTGAAATCGCGTGTAAAGAGAAGGGAATAACAACGATGGTAGAGATGCATTGACAAAAAAAGAAAAAGGTGGTACATAGGTTGCAGCTACCAGCAAAACCAGGCATTGATGATAATAGTGAATAAGTTATATAAGGAAACAGTGAGCGGGCGGGGTAAGGGGTTGGAGTCGGGTAGAAAATATACGATAGACGGGCGAAGGGCTATACGAAAAGGGTGTATCGAAGGCCGCTAGAGGATGAGCCCGAGTAAACACTGCATGGGTCGAGGCGCGGAAAGTCGGTAAGGGACTGGGATAAGGAGGCTCGGGGTAGCGTTCGTGGGTGTATGTGTGTGTGCGTGTGTTTTTTTTTACATGGCATAGACGGGGTATGGGTTATTACCCTTGGGTCCCATAGCTGAAGATGACGACGGTAATAACGTGGTGGTATTAGTGCCGATTTCTGGGCCAACGGGGACGGTCCGACTCAGACCAGCGCGGTCGCCACCGCCCCTCCCCGCCGCCGCTGGTCGTTAAGATAAAGTGTGGGGGGGGGGAAGCTCGAATCGGTCGATCGCGACAGATCACGGCGGGGTGGTAGGATGGCCGGGCGCGGGCGGCGTCGTGGCCCGTTCCATATGGGTGGCCGAGTTCGACGCCTGGTTTCCCACTGTCACCGCCACCGCTGGTTGGGTATGGTGTAACGGCGATGAAGTCCGACCGGCTATATCTAAGTCTGACGCACTAGCGCTAGCCGAGGCGCCCTGGGAGAAAGACCGAAACGACTGCATGAACGATTTCTTGGTTGACGATGGCGGCGGCGGGGATGCCGTGTAGTGCTGAGAGGGTGGGGAGATGGGCGAGTACGGTCGGGCACTGCCGGTGACGCCAAACGGGTGGTGATTACCTGGAACCATGGGACTCGGAAGTGGAGCAGGCGAGAAGAGATCGGGCGACCGGTCACTACGCCGATGACTATGCCCCCCAGTCCCTCCGCCTACTACCCGCAGGAACGGCCGCTTCAAGCTGTTGGCCAGACTGGCTGCGCTGTATCCGCCAAACGTGGCTGACCCCATCGAAGTGGCAGACGAAGGGGTGTCGGGTTGGCTGGCGATACTGCCGCGGCCAAACGTGCCGTTGCTGTTGAGGGGCATAGATGACGGACTAGGACTCTGACCTGCGGCGTGGTTACCTGAGCCACCAGCACTACCGGGGACGGCCCCATTCGACCCCGAGAAGGCCGGCGACATGTTACCAAGGGACAGTTTAAGTAGGCGAGTTTTTTGCCGTGGGCTCTTGGGCTCCTTACCGGTTACGATATCTAAGGCGGTCAGTTGGGGTGACCTGTGCTCGAGTCGGCCACTCCCGGATCTGATGGAGGCCGCGGAGCTCGCGTGGCTGCCGCCGGAGGAGAGTTGGGCGTGCGAGGCCGAGTGCTTGAGGATCGGGACGTTCGGCGCGGCGTGTGGGGATGGTAGGGGCGAGGCAGCCTCCTGGATGGGTGATAGGGCCGGGGCACCGTGGGCATTGTGACCGGACATGCCGTTGAGGAGAGACCCCGCCGATGAGCCATATGAGTGACCCAGGTGGCCGCCCACCTCGCTGCCAGTAGACAGGTCCAACGCTCCAGCCGATTGGGCACGGTGTGCTGATACACCGATGGGGATTGGGATGACGCCGAGGCTGCCGGGTCGGTCGGTGATTTCCCCACTGTAGCCGCCAGCGCTACCATTCAATGCCACAGCAGCTGGGGCGGACGTGGCCACCGACCCAGGGCCCAACTCCTGCGAGCGGCGCGATGCCAGGGAAGCGTTGCTCTGGGAGGCGAAGTGGCTGAAACTTGAATTTTGTGACGAGTTGGTGTAGGATCGCTTGCGGTAGTGCTTGTTGATCTCCGGGAAGTAGGCGAGGATCTGGCGTTGGGTGTCGTCGTGTAAGTCTTGCAGAATTAACATGTGCTTGCGCAAAAGGGCCTCCCGCCGGTCGAACATGTATAGCAGGGATCGCACGTGTAAGCCGCGGTGGTTGGCGCGGATAGCGCCCTCGAAGATGAGTGGGGACGTGTCTAGGGCCAGCCGCTGGTGCAATTCCAAGGAACATAGATCCTTCAATTCCGGGAGCTGATTCCGGTCAGCCAGGCCCATCAGGTCGGCCAATAATTTGGTACTGCATCCGACGTCCAAGGCCCGTGTGTACAGGTACCGTGCGAACTGGTATAGCGTGTCGTGGGCCTCAGGTACGCAGAGTAACGGCCGGGCGGTAAGGTCACTGGCGCCGGTGGTCGCGGTAGCGGAGGCTAGCGCCTCGGCCATCCGGGGCCACCGCTGGCGGAGAAGCGTAGAGTTGACGGCCAGCAGCAACCCCTCCGTGGAAAGGATTTCTACGTCGGCGAACGTCGGCTGATCAAAGAGGGCCAGGCCGAGTTCCTGGGCGGCCATGGGTAGGACGGGACTCGATGGTCGGAACAGGCCAAAAGCCTCCAAGTGGATGATGCGCAAGTGGTCAAAGTTGAGCTGTCGCGAATTGTAGTCGTGGAGGAGGTCGCGGTCAGTGTGGCCAAATACATAGAACCGATTGAAGGAGTCGCACAGGACCCCCCGGTTCCACGAGCCTTTCTCAAACAGCGGGCCGCAATTGATCTCCTGCCAAACGTAACTGCGCAGGTCCAGGGCCCATACCTTGAAGGCGGCGGGCTCCCGGCCCATATACGTGCCTGAGACTAGGAGGTGATGCCCTAGGCGGGCGGCGGTCGGGAAGCGCAGGCCTGGGGGGAGTTGCGGTCCGGACATGGCCTCTGACCGGTCCGATAACCGCCAATTGGGTTCAGAGAGTACGTGCAAGGACCGGGTCACATCGCCGAAATTATGGTTGGAATAGACAATGATGCGTTCGTGGTGCGGGTCGTTAGCCACCACGGATCGATAGATACCGACGTTACGGTCCAGTTTGCGCGACACGCACCAGCCCATGGTGGTCAGGTCTAGGACGTGCAGGTCACCCATGTACTCGGTACCCACATCCTGGCCACCCAACACCAGCATTCGGTCGCGGTCGATGAGCGTAGCTAAGTGGGCGTATCGCGGCGGTGGCAGGCCCGTGGTCATTCGCGGCACCGAAAAGCGCATGGTCTCAGTGTCTAGGATTAGCACGTCGTTGAGCACCCCCACCTCGTGAGTATTGGCGCGGAGAAGGCCCATGCCGCCAAAGTACACGATGCGTCGGCCGTACACTACGGCAGAATGGAAATACCGCGGCCGGATGTGGTTGTGAATGGCATCGCCCACGCTGGCGTCGGTGGAGAGCCCGGAGACCCGGTCGAGCTGTAGGCGAACCTTGCGCCACACGTGGGTGGTCAAGTCGAGGACAAATAGGTCGTTGGTCAAGATGCGCGGTTCGGTGAGGCGGCCGGCGAAGACATAGAGTCGTGTACCGACGGTGGTTGTTGAGGCCCCCACTAGTGGTGGTGGACGTTCCCCTTCCGTCGCCACTGTTACCACGGCCAGTTCCGTAATCGAATTGCGTACGGGCGACGTGGTGCCCCCGTTTGTTGACCCAGTGGCAGTGCCAGGGTTGGGATGCCGTTGGGCCAGCATGGCCGGCACGGTAGGAAAGAGGGCTAGAGTGCGCTGTGCAGGGGTGGCGGCGGCCGAGAGGGTCAATTGAGCCGAGTTGGAGAGAGGAAGGTAGGAAAGTGGAGCGGATGGAAAACAGTATGCAGAGGGCGGAGCTTTACGCTCTAATGCACAGGTGAAGGCTGGGAGGCTTGAGCACTAAGCCGGTGAAAAAAGTGCGGATTATGAGTACCCTGGAGGGCAGTTTGGAGGAGCTAGAGGTATCAAGGCCGAGACGACAATAGCGAGGGGGGGTGTCGGGTAACGAGTAAAGTTGCCACGCAATAGGGTAAAGGGAAGGACCAATATATGGGGGCCACACGGGACGTAACACGGTTTGGGGCCTTTGGGGCGGCTGCTAATGTGTGGAAGAGGACTCGGTTAGGTGCAGCAGACAGGCGTGAAGGGAGGCGACGGCGGAGTGTACCAGGAGGAGGATGGGTTTATTTAATGTGCCTTGTGTGTGACACTTGACGTAGAGGCAGCTAATTTAAAGAAGGGTAAAAAGGGAGGCCCCGAGGGGGGGGGCAGCGAAGGAAGTGAATATCATCGTGATAATCAAGTACGAGGCAAACTCGGCGAGGCTGGGAGGGGGTTGGGGTTTGGGGTCAAGGTCACCCCGTAGACAGCACCAACGTCGTCAATCTGAAGCGAGCGGGCTCCAGGGTCGAGGTGGACGCGGGGCAAAACTGGTAACAAAATCATGGCTTTTATTTTGCTGCCACTTCACTGTAGGTGGGCGGCGGCTAATGCCCCTATATAATGGGGGGGGATAGATACAATCAATAGCGGGCTAGAGTTCCCTGCCCACCGCCTCCCTGTCGTGGTTGTCATAGGAGTAGTCGCCTGTGGTGTTCCCATGGTCAAGGGGATCGTCCTCACCAAGCTGGGGATCCTCTCGCCATTGGGTGTCGGGGTCAGTTGGTGGTTGCAGTACCTGACCTCTGGCATTGGAGCAGGGATCACCAAACAGAGGGCCAAGTTGACACTCAAGGTCTCCCACAATTATTGTGGGAAGGCGGAGGGAGGTATAAAAAGGGAGGTCACTGTCTGTGTGGTTTCCCCGTTGATAGCCAGCTCAACGGCGAGATACCTAACGACTTCACAGTCTAGTTTGGGTTTAAGAGAGATTTTAATGAAGATATCTAAGGGCGGATTCGAAGTAATAGTTTGTAAGAGCGAAAATAAGTTGGTATCATTTAAGGGTGCCAACTATGGCTTCCTTACATAATGACCAGGATGGCAATGAGAACGAGCTAGTGATGATACTGTCATGAGGGCCTAGCAGGCGGAGGGCGAAATAAGGGGGAAAACAAAGGACTTTGCTTATTAGTAAAATTTTATTTTCCTATGCCAATTGTGGTCACCTAGAACGACCTTACCACCATACACAAGGTGGCAGCCACCCACAACTTTTCCACACACCTGAACCACCTCCCATGCACCTAGCAACAACAATAGCTAATTACCCCGCCCACTTTCTATGATCCATTGCAGCCACCTAGACCAGTCCTTTTGAATGACACTTGCTATACTTCCTTATGATTCCATTATTCTCTACACTAGCATCTACTGACAAGGTCAAGATGTAGGCTGTTGCCTTTTATAAGGCACCAAGTTAAGAGTGGTTATCCAGACCCTGGTGGGTCCTGTTCTATTGAAGCCCAATCAAAAAATACGTAAAAATAAGATAAAGATCATGAGAATAAGGAAATGTTGGCTTATATAGCCAACACTTGTGTGCTAGGGGGTTGCTTGAATGGTTGTCTGGGTTGTAAATGGGTGTAGTGTGGAAGGGAGGTTCCTGGTCTAGTGTGGGACCTCATTGTGGTGGTGGAGGATTGGCCATCACTGGTTTGGGCACCAACATTAAGCTTCAATAAGGATTAACCAACACCTTGTTGTTGTCCAGGACCCCAAAGAGTGGTTTATTAGATGAAGTGTAAGGTTAGATAAAAGATAAGGTTGAGGAGACCTTAGTATTGTTCATTTGGCTTGTATAACTGGGAGACGTGCATGAGATGGAGTTCTGGTGATTAGTCATAAATGGTTTTGTGAGTCACTTGGTTTGGCCAATTGGCATTGCTAGGGGGTTGCAGTCATATCTGCATGGCATTACCATGGCTTACAGGAGTCCTGTAAATGTCAGCTTTTTGGATGCCAGCACTCCCTTTAATTGCTTACTAGTTTTCAGATCACATTTAGACCTACCACACTAGGCCCAGTTACAAGCAGCAGGGGGGGGGGGTAATTACATGGGCTCCTCAGGCTCTGTGGTATGTATGGGCAGCTATTAAAAGGCTAGCCTATAGACACTTTTTATGAGGTCAATTATGGTCACCTGGGCAGATTGTGAGGCTAGGAGCAGAGAGCTGTAGAGTGGAACAACACATTGTGGGGGCCAGACTGGTGAGAAAACATTGGGAAATGGCTGTCATAATGATGGAAAGGAAGGATAATCACCTTGGCTATATTCCTGCTAATTGGGAAACAATATTACATCCTTATTCCCAAATAATAACATAACAATATATTGGCATGGCTGCACTTTAGTGTGGCCTACTAGTATTATACTCAGCAGGGCTAATCACCCTGCCCATCCCACCCTTATTTTTCTCCTGCAAAGCAATGATGAAGAGGCCTGCATGTGGGGCAGACTTTCACCACTATATGTGTTCTTACTTGTAAATTTATTCATAAAATCGTGTGATTAAAGACAATACACCTAGGTTAGCCCTGCTGAGTATAATGTTGGTTGTGGTAGGTGAAATGCTATGGGAAAAATAGAGTTTATTGAGGAGAAAGCAAGTGTAGAAAAGTAGTGATATTATTTTGCAAGTGGTGTGATGCGTGCCTTACAAGTTGAATAGTGATTGGCTGTGCATTTGTGGTAGGTGTGAGTGCGCTTAGTGAGTTCTTGGCTGTGTGTCTTGCAAGGACATGTAAGTGAGTCATTTGGGGAGTGAGGTTAATCTGAGGCATACAGGTGGGCATCTTTGTGCAGCAAGGATATAGGTCAATACAGGAGGTATTCAGAGGCTTAGCACCTCTTTCAAGTACCACAGTGGTAACTGTGATGCAACTATCAAATCACTATTACTCCATTTTATAATTTGCTTCCCATTATATAGTTAAGCATTTCCCAAGTCCCTAAATAAACAGCTTGTTCCAATACATATCTAACAAAATGTTACACTGAGCACCCTCCCTGTCATCCAAGTGAGAACTAGAGTGGAAGGGAGTGATAGAGGAGGGGGGTGGGGCAGAAGAGAGCAACTCTAAATCATTCATGGTCATGGCAGTATACTCAGGTGCATAGTACTTTGGCAAGGTATGTTACTAACCAGTGCCCAGTGAAGTCCATCATGGTGGAGAGCTTGGCACCACTAATGGCCTCCCAGCCTACACCTTCCTGGGCCCTGCCACTGGCAAGCGTACAAAGGACGCAATCCCACTTACTTCCCAAATAAAGTATGGGGAGGGCAACCACCCCCTGGCCTTATTAAGGAATTATTATATCTGTCCAAAGTCTCCACCTCTTCCTACTCTAGGTATGGGCAAAAATTAAGCCCTTTTAGGTGGCCAGTCTGTCAAAGATGGAGTCAGGGATTTCTATTAGGAAAGAAAGCAGAGACTGTCAAGCAGGTTAATGCTTTCCCATTGCAATACTTGGTCAAACTTTACTTAAAAGGTACCAATGCTATCCAATGAAGCCAACCTGCCCTGGAGAAATTCTTGGTCATTGTTGCCAGCATTTTGTCTGTGGATCTTTAATGCGCCATGATAATCAGAGCATTATTTAATGCACTTGGCTTGCTGCCACTTGGATGGTAGAATATGGCCCAAGGAGGCGGCACCAAAAGTGCAAGTAAGATATCTATGATGCTGGCTACACCTGGCCACATGATCATCCCATGTGCCCACCTCCCAATTGGGTACAGTTGGTTACATTATGCTTGGCGCTTCCAACCATCATCATCTTGATTCCGATTAAACCCAACTCGACCCGGCCCCATTTGACAGGTCAGCCAAGTATAATGGTTGTAGAAACTCATTGCAAGTGCTATCAAGTCCCCCAACATGCATCACCTCCTGTAACCTTCCCAATAGCTGAGGGGTCTTAGTGCCGGACTTCCTTTTTTGTAGTGACTCTAGAGGCTATAGGTCAGGTTTATGGTTGCATTGCATAGCTATGGGCTCTATTTACCAGTCGGAGCAATCTTTTGGGCACCAGCAAGGCTGGGAAAATCGGGGATACCTATCCTATGTGCATGGCAACTACCCTCAGGTGCGTAAGCTGGAGCTACAAGATCAAACTATAGCTGCCCCCCTCGTGTGGATAGTATGGGCCTTGCAGCGTTTTGCACTGAACGGTATTGGTACCCCACGGAACAGGACCGCTATCCGGTGAGGGTGTGCCCCCACAATGTAGTGCCGCTTCATTTTGGCTAGCCTACCATGTTGCTCACAGCGAGAGAGGGAGAGAGAGAAAGGCGGGCGATCTCTACCGACGGTTATGGCAAGACGATGGAGACCATCCTTATTTGTCTGGGGCACCCCGCCCCCTTTTCTCTTGTTAGGTGTGCCCTTGAAATTGTTTAAGGAGGGGTGCAATCGCGGAGAGATTAGGCTTCCGAAGCACCTTCGTCTCTAATTAAATGTCCAATGTAAAAGTTTCCTGGCCCGAGGTATTGGGAAGGACTCAGCTCGCATACCCAGCTACCATGTAGTCCAACCACCCCACGCCTTCCCATGCGATCAGCGCCATTACTGCCGCTCACCTAGCACACCAACCGCCCGCATCACTCTCCCATGCATGCGCGCAGGCTTGCCATGGCCACTTCTCACCGCTTCTCACAGCCAGGCAGCCAGCCATTCCATGGGAGCCTGGGACTGTCATTGGATCCTGCACATATCGGCGGCTTGTAAACTTTTATTAAACAACCAGGGATGAGAGGGGCGCGGCAAAGGGAGTGGAAGGCGGCGAACAAATAAATAGGCTAGGATCCAAACAACAGTTGTCTCGTCCTGCCCTCTCCGTGCGTCCCAGCCGGCTGACGAACCCGGCCCGCAGGTTGGCCCCCTTCAGCATCAGCAGGGAATGTTCTTATGCGGCAGTTGCCATGTGGACCGTTCCCCCAGCGCTACGAAACCTGCTGGGTGCATGGTGACCATCGGCCCCACTCTCTACCCTAGGCCGGCTCCCCTTTCAAGGCGCCCTGCCGGGCAGAGCCTCAGCGCCCGACCACCTCAGCTTGACTGATAACCTGATACCATTGCTGCGCCCTCAGTCCGCCAAGCCGCGTCTAGTCCATGTATTACCCCTCTCGTCACTCATGCAGCATAGTCAATCAAAACACCCTCAGCTCAAAGGGGCGCCCAGTAAAAGGAGACGGTCGTCACGACCGCACCCACTCTCACCGAGACCACGTTGCAGCCGGAGTATGCGCAGACGGTTCCTGAGAGGGAATATCGTATATACTACTGGTGCGCATCGAGAGAGTTCTCGATGCACATGTGGCTGGCGCTGCCGCACACCACCCGGATGGCTGGTCTTGGGGGGGGTTAGGCACTCCCCTGCCCCCTTCCACCTTCCAAAGCACCACAACGGGTCACCGGTCGCTCTCTCGATCATCACCTTTGCGGCACTACAATTAGCCAAAGAGGCCCAAAACGGCGCCCAGCCCGCCTAGCATGCTGGGGCCCGCCATTCGGTCCCAGCTATAGACGATATTACCTCCCACCTCTGGTTTACTGCGAGTCTCAGGCCATAGCTGACCCGAACGGTCCTCTCCTGAACTATGATCATACTTGTGGTGCAGACGGCCAGCTTAAACTTTGCAGACGATTCAATCCCCCCTCTATCTCTCCCCTTACCCTCCCCCCTGATTTCCTACCACTGCTCTCCCCCGCGTAGCCAAAGCGGCCCTTCAGCCCACGTCGTCGCTCCAGTGCTTGCCTGCTTCCGGTACCGACTTCCTGCCCGGTGCACCAGCTCCCACGCAGTTTTTTTGCGACCGCCCCGTGCTCCCTACACCTTTGATAACTAACCACTCCGACTCCCCAGCCCTCCTCCCAGAACTAATCAGCTCTGCTCATCATCCCTCAGGTCTTTCTACCCTCACTGCATCCCCACCACAACATCCTCATCGTACCCGCCTGCCACTAATCCCGTCTTTCCTGTTCACCCTCGCTCCCGCTGCCCGCCATCCGCTGTCCCCTACCTCTTCTTTACCCACACTCATCCCCTCCAAACCCCGCACGATTTCACTATGCATCCGACCGGCGGCATTGGTATTGCTAACCTGCCCAACCAGCGTCACAAGATCGTGACCAAGAAGGGGACCAACTTCACCTTGATGGTTGTCGGTAGGTCATTGTTCCCATACCAACACATCGTCTCCGCTAGTGCCAGGCCATGGCTTGATGGCTGTTCAGGCCAGGTGGCACCTCGTCGCCGCCGAAACATACCAATTCCAGTGGTCGAGGCGCGTCGGGGATCCTCCACCTCCCCGACTGTTGCATCTCGGGATACCGTCGGTGAGGTGGACCGCCGCGGTAGTACACCGGTTCGCTTACCTGCACCAGAACACTCGCCTCGTCTCTCCAGTATCCCACCTACTAACCCCACACTGTTCCTGGCTTTCTTGTCCATTACCCCCACCTAAACACCATCAGGCGAGTCCGGTCTCGGCAAGACCACCTTTGTCAATACCATGTTCACCACGTCCATTGTTGACCCCAAGGACCCTGCCGCCCGGGCCAAGAAGCAGACCGAACGGACGGTCGACATCAACGTAACTAAGGCCGAAGTCGAGGAGAAGATGTTCAACGTTAAGCTGAGCGTGGTGGATACCCCCGGGTTCGGTGACTTCGTTGACAACTCGGAGTGCTGGTTACCGGTGGTGGACTTCATTGAAAACCAGTACGAGTCGTACTTGCGCCAGGAGCAGCAGCCGTCACGCAAGGGCATCGTTGACATGCGTGTGCACGCCTGCCTCTACTTCATCCGCCCCACGGGCCACACCCTGAAGCCCCTCGACGTGCTGGCCATGAAGGCCATCGGCTCTCGTGTCAACCTAATCCCGGTGGTTGCCAAGGCCGATACCCTGTCCCCGGCTGCCCTCAAACAGTTCAAGCGGCGCGTCCTGGAGGTGATCGCGGCTCAGAACATCAACATTTACGTGCCGCCGGTCGAGAGTGAAGACGAAGAGACCACTGGACGCAACAAGGACACCGTAGCGGCATGCCCGTACGCCATCATTGGCAGCGTCAACGAGGTGATGACCCCGGACGGCCGTACTGTAATTGGCCGCCAGTACCCGTGGGGCGTGGCCGAGGTGGAGAACGAAGAACACTGCGACTTCAAGAAGCTGCGTCGCCTCCTGATCCGTACCCACATGCTCGATTTGGTCTCGACCACCGAGGAGGTCCACTACGACAAGTACCGCTCGCAGCAGATGAAGACCCGCAAGTTTGGCGAGGCCAAGCCCAAGAAGAACGACAACAAGGCCTTCAAGGATGAAGAAGAGGCTCTCCGCAAGCGATTCACCGAACAAGTCAAGATGGAGGAGAACCGTTTCCGTCAGTGGGAGCAGAGCCTGATTTCCGAACGTGACCGGCTCAACAAGGACCTCGAGGCCGAACATTCCCTCGTCAAGCAGTTGGAGGGCGAAATTGAGAACCTGCAAACCGCCAACTCGCCCAAGCAGTTCTTCAAGAGATAGGCTTGGGACCATGTTTGCTTCGTAACTGTCTTCTGATGACGGCGGGGGCTTTTACTACATACACACAATCTCTCTCCCTCTCTCCCCCACCTTCCCATTACTATTGCTACCGTTCTCCCACCTCGTAACGAGAAGTGACAGTCTCTTTTTCCATGTCTACCTTCTGCACCTCGCTCGCCATGTCTTGCGTAAAGGCGCTCTACAATGACTAGTTTCTCTCATTTCTTTAGCCCTATTCTTCCACCTTTTACCCTGAACTATTCTACTTTTCTTTTTAATGACCCACGAGCCACGCCGTTTGCCTTCATAAACCTCATACCATACCTAAGCTAAGATGTACACCCACCCACAGCCCTTGGCATTGGCTGTAGGCGCGAGCTTCTGCATTGTTCGTTAAGAGCAGCTCTCGAATATAAAGTACCACAATTAACGCTATGCCTCCCCGCGCCCACCACGAACTTTATCTGCGGTTACACAGTGAAGACGTACCTCTTTGACTGCGTCTTACTCGACTAGGCGTGAAGCGGTAGCATACTAAGCACGGGTCAGAACACCCAATAATATGGAATTACTTTAATACTCATAATGTACACCAAGGCCAGCAAGACCTCCACCGCCGCCTATAGACACATGCCATAGAAATCAATTATGCCTAAAAATCTTCATGCCCAACCAATTCCAAATGACAGTATAGAAAGCCACGGTCAACGTCAAAGGCGCCAAAAGACAGTAATACTGGTCATCTCTCACAGCATCCAAAAACCGGTTACCCGTAACGGGCAAGACCTTGGACACCATGGTGGTATACACCCCCACGGCGAACACCACAAACGTCACGACCAGCAGCACGTAGCCCCACGCCTTGGTTGTATCAGGGTGCGAATCGTCTGCTAGGGGTAGACTCTTGCGCCGGGTGTAATACGGTGCCGCATAGAAATCCGGTGGAAGAATCGGCGGTGAGAAGAGCCCGCTTGGGAACGAGGCCAGGTGGTCGGGGGCTGAAAACGACCGCGCAATAAACGGTGGGACTTCGTCACTGCCTGTGGCCGTGGTGGCCAAAGTGGGCGTCCCGTCGGTAGAATTGCCACCACCTTCTGCCGCAACTACTGCTGCGGTGGTGCTGGTGGCTTCGTTAACATAACCCGGTCCGTGTCCGTGCGGACTACCGCTACCAGCACATACACCGTACACCGGCGTCTCCCCATTATGTAGACTAGCCCGGACTGACGGCGGTAACGTATGGGCCATACATGACGCCGGCGGATTCAGGGCAGCGGATCTGCTATCAACGTCGGTCGACTGGTGACCGCGACGCGAAAGGCGAGGGGCAGGCTGGGTTTCCTGACGGTGACGAGAGCGCAGGGTGGCAATCGTCAGTCGGCCATTGGGCGACAATACTCGGGATGCTGTGCCCGACTCCGACGTTTCGCAGCCTCTTTTAGAGGACGGGACTCTAAGAGTGTCTCGGTTCGGATCGGTGGAGGTCATCTTGAAGTTGGAATGCAAAAAAAGGTCATCAGGCTATGCAAAGTGTAGCTTTTCTTGTCATGTTCGGTGATTCAGTTTCAGCTCTGTAAACAAAGCGCCAACGAAAGCTCCTGCTGCAAAGTGTAATTGCCTGTTGGATACACTCCAAAGTCCGGCAAAAAATGTGAGGAGTGAGCGGATCGAACGCCCAACCTTGCGCTCTGGAGGCGCACGCGCTACCATTG
>JANBPT010000887.1:0-19959 GCA_027575765.1 Tieghemiomyces parasiticus
GCCTGGATCCAAGCCTTGTGGATAAAGCTTACGGGTACCGGGTTTATTGCGAGGCCTATTGGCCCTATTCTAGATAATTGCGGTTGTGGTCAATCCACTCGCCAATTTTTACTTACTCCACCGTGCCCACAGTCTGCGGTTTCGCCTACATCCCACATTTGTCGACGACATGATACCTATGCTCATGAGATGCTAGTATTTACAGGGTCGTGGGCTCAAGGTCGTTCATGCTAAGTTTAGGCGGTGCTGCCCCGCACCTTGCCCTTGTATTGTGGCTTGTTCAGTTGCGACCAGGTTAAGATCCCCTGAAACGCATCTTTGCAAATATTCTGGCAACCAGGCTGTACTGGTGAGTAGGTTTGAGGCAGGAACCGTGCTGGTTGGGGGAGTAATGCCCGTCGATCCGCCCTGGATCTGTCACTTGCTTCCTATACATGTGCCACAGAATGGTCATGGTTGTTATCAGTAGGAGGCTATTCGATTTCGTCGTCGTTTTCATGAGGCACACGGTGAGCCCGGTACAGCCATGTACTTATGTAGACCACAAAGTCATCAGACCGGATACTGGAGAGATGCTAAATTCGGATGGTCACAGCCGTCGTCTATGTGGAACATGGTCTGCTCCACAGCGCCCCCCCTAGCGACCCGGAACAGTTAAAGTGCGCTGAGTGAACGTTGGTGGGTTGCAAAAGGGTACCAGCCTTAATTAGATTACTAAAAACGAGAAGCGAATCTGAGTAGCTGAGTATCAATTCTTAGGTATACTATTTTCATGCAGAGTTGTCCTTGGTTTTTGTGTGCCGTTGCTATTGTCTGGGTTTATAACTTACGGCGCAGATTGCATGCATGGAATAGTGGTGGTCACGATGTTCTGATAATTGGCGTGCCAGTTAATCGGATAACATCTAGATGCCAAATAGATTGCCAAAGTTTGGATGGCTCCCTGACCCCGGCGGGTCTGAGTTGGAACTAGGCCGCCTTTGGAACGCCCTCTCTGGCGACGGGAATCATCTGGTGGATTGTACGGCTAAATTCAGAGTCATCGTCGGTAGCAACGGTGTTCAGTCTGCTGTCACTGAATTAAATTTGGTCTCCCAAGCCAATCGAATACCAAACACTTATATCGGAGGCGGGTCGTGGAATAAGTTTGTGGAGGCCTCACGACTGGTAGTACTATGCATCCCCAGGCTATTAGCACAGGCCAGTCCGCTTGACATTAGGAAATTATTGTAAATACAGAGATGGCTGCCTGCCGACTATTCGGGGTGTTTCCAACAAGCTGGGTTCAGGATTAGACTATGTCAAGCCTCTGAACGTTTCCTTTAGCGCCTTTATAGGCCCCTTCAATCCGACCCCGCGCAACGTCCAATTTTCTACGAAGGGGCGTCTAGACGATGTTGGATTAACGCCTCCAATTATGTAGCCTTAACACAATTTTTCCGTATTTGATTATCAATTTATTACGTCTAGTCGGTTAGTTGATTTACCATCCGATTTCCCTAGTTCCATCTGTCGCTTGGCTATCCACTCCAAGCGCCACTCTTACATCCATTCGGATTGGTAAACGGCAAGGGCATCTCCGTCACCAAAGAGGTCTACCCGAAGGCCTAGACTCGGCAAGGAAAGCAATCGGAGTCGGAGACCTTCTAGTCCTGTCCGACGCAAGGGCAAGGGTCCTGCAAGTATACAGGGCCTCCGTGTCATACTATTTCATGATCCGGCATCCTTACATTCGTCCACCCTTCCCACCCCTTAGCCTTTCTTCCATACACCAGACGTTTCGCCACAACCCCTTCTTATTTCCCCTCGTTAGCCCCATTATATTTCTGATCGGCATTACAACTAGGAAAAGCCCTTGGGTGGCATGTGCTCCCCCCCCCTACTCAAACGGATTAGCCACTTATAACTTGGGTTACAGCGAGAGATGAAAGAGACCGATTTACAAGCATGTCTAGACTGGCCTTAACTTGAATTTTGAGGTCTCAGGAATACACGTACGCAATGAGGACCAGCACAACCCGCCTAACGATTTTGGGTTGGGGGAAGGTTGGAACTTTAAACAGAAGTATGGTGCAAAGGAAGGAAGAAACACACCATGATGAAAGGAGTGGATCGATTCCGGATTTGTTTAAGCTAAACTGTTCAACGTATGGTGCGCTACCAGATTTCATCTACGAAGTTTGAGTACAACATCACCGTTTGATATGTTGCAAACATATTGCAGCATCTACCAGAACTGGGTTGGGAAAGGCGAGCAAGGGTATTTGATGCACATCATATAAGCCAGGCCCTGGAGAAAATGGCCGCAGAGACGGGAGGGTCGCGTATCGTCAGCGTAGGACAGTCAGTGTGGCAAATAGGAAATCCATCACCTCGGGCCCGGGAAGCTGTTGGACCCTCATCAACGGGTTTGGCAGTTGAAGTTCACTGAGGGATGCGGGTGGAGCTTGGTTTGTTAGATATGCCTCTGGTCGCTAGAGTCCATTGGGAATCTCCGCTGGGTGGTGGCTGGTTCTTTGACATGGATACTATCATAATATTCCAGTGGTAAAAGATCATCAGTTATTTCAGATGCATGGAATTAGACGGTCAATAACAGAATGCTCTGGGTGAAATATGGAGTGGATAAATGTGAATAGCGAAGAAAAATAATAATAACGGGAGAGTGGGCCGCCCATGTTGCGATTGGGTCAAAGGAGGAAGCACAGAGGCGATAATCAATTAGAATAGCTTGTGGATGCGACGCTGTATATCTTGGAGATCTGCCAGAAGCGTCGGGTTATCGATGGTCGTCAACAAGATTATGTACTTGGTAATGGCCTGATCGACGAGGTTGACGGGGAAAGACTCGGCGTCTTCCTGACCGCTTCCTCCCATGCCACCAAGCAAGCCTCCGGCCCCACCTGCACCCCCACTCGTGGTACGCTCGTCACGCACAACGGCCTGAAGCCACTGGTGCAAGAGATACACAATATCGCGAATCAGGAACGTGAGGGCCTCGGGCGATTTCCACGGGTCGGGTCGGTGCTGCACAAACAGGTTAAGGGCTTCGAACGTAGCGCTGTACGGTACGCGGGCGCTAGCGAGCGTCTGGACGGACCACCCGGCGGGCACCACGGATGATCGTTCGTAGGCCAGGGTTTCCAGGCGACCACTAATGTATGGGAGCGGGAACACCATGTCTGCTACGTTAAGGATGTGGCCCAGTTCGCGAATCTTGGCGCTGACCGCCGTGAGGGCTACCGAGCCCGAATCCAACATGGATGAGTTCGATCCGAATAACCCGTTACTGGCCGACGCATCCATCGCTGCGGGGCTAGTACCACCACCGTTGCCGGAAGTCGCTTGGTCAAGGGCTTCTTGGAAGATAGCGTCCCATAGTTGCTCCACCAGCGGGGGATCGTAATGGTTGGACGATTTGAAGATGAGCAGCATCATGTCGTAGAGTTGGAAGGGCTCGGCAAAGTCGTTGTACAGTGTCGAAATATCCAGGAGGCTCTGGTCGAGTAATTCCAGGGCCTGGCGGAGGACATCTTGCTGCTGCTGCTGGTCCTCTGTCGCATGGTCGCCCGCTGCGGCATACTGGGCCTCGCGGACGGCAAGGCGACGCTGGATTTCAAGCTGAATTTGGGCAACTTCCAACTTCTCCTCAAGGTCTTGCAGTAGGGTATAGGCCAACCGGCGGGCAGCGCCGTTAAGAGCGCTCCGACAGTTCCCAACAGCCAGACTGAGGTACTCAAGACGTTCGGCCAAGTTGAGTGGGAATTGGGCCGACTCAGCGAGGTTGTTGAGCACCTTGGCGGCCGCCACGTAGTTGTCACCGCGGGCGTAGTACTTCCACAGCAGGTCGCACTTCTGTTGATCCACAGGTTCGCGCAAAAGAAAGGCCTCCAGGTAGGGTGTCTTCGCG
Source organism: Tieghemiomyces parasiticus (assembly GCA_027575765.1). NCBI lineage: Eukaryota > Fungi > Kickxellomycota > Dimargaritomycetes > Dimargaritales > Dimargaritaceae > Tieghemiomyces > Tieghemiomyces parasiticus. Next base: position 3,911 of record JANBPT010000887.1, read on the forward strand.
TCGAGAAGCTCAGGCCCGTCACCGCGGGCCAGCTGCCACTCGTAGAGACAGTAGAAAAAGAGCTCGTCCTTTACAGTGGGCAGCAGGTGGGTGACCAGGCGCCGGGCCTCCTCGGGGTTCCCGTATCGTGCCTGCTGGCCAGCCGCTCGCGGCGGACCTGGCAGCGCCGGCCGGCCCGTCAGCTGGGACGTGTCGCTACCAGCCCCGGCGCCGAAGGTCTCAAGGATAGTAAACACACGCTGGTAACACTCGCGACGATGGGCCAGGACGTCGGCGGCCTGGGGAGAGCAGTTAGGATCATGGTTGTAGAAGGGCAGGGAGATGTTATCCGGGTCGGCGGCCCGGGCGCAGGCAAGGGCAAGTTCGACGGCGCCCACGGGGAAACCGAGGCCACAGAAAGTCTCGCACACGTCGTCAAGGGTGGCCAAGGAGAGGTGCGGAGCGATGCGGGTGAACAGCGTGAGGGACTCGCGGAGCAGACTTGTCCGCTCGGGAACCTCGGAGGACTCCTTGGCGCGCATCAAGGTCTCGAGGGCCTGGTAGAGCGTGATGTCGTCCGGATTGCAAAAGTGGGCGCATCGCTTGCGCAGGGCGTCCACGACGGCATTGGTACCGGGCCCGCCGGCGTGCACGGTGAGGATAGCCACCACCACTTCGCGGCAGAGGTCGCGGGTCTCTTGCTTGAGCATCAGGTCACGAAACTGCAGTTTGACCAGATCCTCGCGCTGCTCCCGAGGCACTTGGGCCACGACTGCGGGCACGCGGAAGTCGTGAAGCAGGAGAAGGAAGGCCACAGCCTCCAGGCAGTAGACCAAGAGAGCGTGCAGGGCTGTCGTGGCCTGGCGCTCGGACTCTTGAGCTTCGGCGGCAGCGTCGAACGCGGTGGAGTCGGGGAACGGCGGGATCTGGGCTACGAACGCTTGGAGCTGACCGAGTCCGCGCTGCACGTGTTGGAGGACCGCTGGCGGGTAGGCCAGGTCTACCTGGGCGGGTCCTGAAGGGGCGGCGACTGTTTTGAACACCGGTCTAAACCAGAGCGGGGCGATCAGACGGTGTAGGTACAGGGCCAGGCCATGGTAACGCGGGCTGAACGATGCCTGGGTCGTGGCGTCGGCTCCGGTGGAAAAATTGCGCGCAGCGGCGTTCGCCGTCGGGTGGTGCGTACCGGCCAAATCGAAAAACACATTGCGGGCCTTCTCGTGCACGGCAGATCCGGTCAGACGATCGAAACCAGTGAGGTTAGTAGCCCCGCCCACCGCGTCTTGGCGGGCAGCCAGGGTATCCCCGGCGCCGTCTCCACTGCCCATATTGGTGCAGAGCAGGTGGAGGCACATGGCGCAGACCTCGGTGGCGCCGTAATGCGTGAGGAATGTGGTAAAATTCTGCGGGGTGGTGGTGACCGATCGCAGGAGCTGGTAGAGGTAGTCGATGGGTCGTTGGTGAGTGAGGATGTGGATACCCGAGTTGGTGAGGACCAGGAACCGGCGGGCCGGGAACTGAGTCTGCAGCAGCAGTTCGTTTTCGGTAGGCCGTGTAAACGCCGTCATGAAGTGGCGCAGTGGCACCAGTTCGGTCATGACCCACGTCTTGCCCTCGATGCCGACAGCCGTGTTGAACTCGATGAGGGTGGGCCGCTTCTGATTGGTGGCGAACCGCTGCATCCGGCCCGAGTCACTGCCCAGAGTGAGTAGGGTGTCGGTCGCGTCCCCTAGTCCGCTGGCTCCCAGGTAGATGCCGCGGCCGGCGAAGGCGCAATGTACATCCAGATGCGGGTTGGCCATGGAACGCGTGTCGCCTGTGGTTAACGTCGACTGCGGGGGAACGCGGACATGTACGAGTTCTAGGGTCGAGGGTGGGGCGTTCGCGGCCCGGTCGGCGGGGGCGCCACCGTATCCGACCGCGGCGAATCGGTGCTCGCGTGGCGTGGTGGAGAAGTAAAGGCGGTACCCGGTCGACGTAGACGCCATGAGGTGGAATCGTTTGGACTCGTAAGCCGGCACGGCGTGCAGGGCTACAATCACAAACTGGTCGCGGTGCACGTAGGACGCCGACGGGCAGAGTGCCAGAAGCTGGTTGCAGATCTGGTCGTTCCGGGCCACCCGGTGGAACTCGGTCCCTTGGGGGCCCAGATAGAACGCCTCGATGTGAGATTTGCGGGACAATGTGAATACCAGGCGCCGAGTGTCATCGACCAAGAGCTGGGTCACCGAGTCGTCTGTTGTGTCGCGTAAGAAGCTGGGCATCAGGTACGAGAGGGCGGGAGCGGTGAGGTTGACCTTGCGGCAGCGCCGGCTGAACCAGCCCTCCTCCCGGTCGTAGAGTACCTCGTAGATGTGATGGTCGCTGCCGGACATGAAGATCCGGCCGTCTGCAGTACCAGCGATGTGCTGCATGGTCACGTTGTCGGTTGCCACGGCGAGCTGGGTCGTATAAAAGGTTACATCACCGCCAGGTTTCGACTTGCCGTTACGGGCGGCAATACCGAGCATGATGACCTCGAGCGGGGTGGCGAACACCAACAGAAAGTTGACATTATCGTCCAGGACACCAGGCTTGGGCCGAACCAGGGCTACACTGACGATGATTTGGTCCTGCTCAGAGTACGAATGGAATTCCTTGCCGTCGGTATAGTTCCACAGAAACAGGCGGTGGTCAATGGTGATCCAGGCACGGTTGATCTCGGGGAACAGGCCCATGAAGCAGCGACAATGCAGGAGGTCGTACTGGTCGAACAAGTCGTCGGGGAGGGGTATCGACCGCGTCTTCTGAAAGAGTTCCCAGCCTGGAAACAGCGGTGGTGTGTAGTCGCCTGACGTGGAGGCCTGGAGGGCAACGTCAGTGTCGGGGTACTTCAGGTCGGCCTCAGCCTGCTTCTCGATCTCCTTGGCGGCCTGGATTACCAGGCCCTTAGCGACCATGGCGTTGGGGTCCGCAGATGCGCTGGCGTAGGAGGTCCCGGGCCCGGCGGTCGGTGGGACCTGATCGATGTCCATGGCAAAGGGAGAAGAAGGGAAGGGAATCTAAAAAGGCGGCTACCGGATGAAGGAGAATTAGGGTGGGGGGAGGAACGTCAATGGCAAACGCGACAAAGCAATGGATTGAGGGTAAGAAACTCCGCTGGATAGCGGGGTAGCGAACTGATGAGTGAGCTTTAACGCTTGGCCATTTGGAAGCTACACAATGGGATTCCTGAAAAAGTCGCCCAGATTGCAAAACCAGTTGTTGATAAACCGACTGTGCGCAAATTGGGTACCGCAGCGGCACAAGTGACAGGAGTGGTTCATACGGGGGCACCGGGCGGTGTACATGGGCAGAGGCTGGTTGGAATAAAACAAAAAAAACAAAATGGCTCAAGCTGCGTACGGGCCAGTGGGAGAAAATTCCAACTCCTGGGTCTAGCGATCAAGGGGTTGTGCTGGATTATATTATGAGCTGAGCAGGTCAACTAAACGCTGGTGGTTATCTAGACGTGATGCCACGGTGCGGGAGCAGAAGTGATGCTAGTTTACTATGGTGTCGCCCATTTCGCACTATGTATAACCTTGTTATCAAGTGCCACGTCAACAGGTAGCCCGTTAGCCAAAGGTTCATCCGATTTACAGCCTCAACGCCGCGCTATGCGTTGAGTAGAGTGGAGTGGCGACGTGTTGAGAAGTGGCGTACCGACGGTGGAGTGAGCAGCCGACTGGGCCTGCCGTGTGTTCTTTATGGTAATATAAATATCCGTGTGTTTTTTCTAAGATCCCCTGTTTGTTGCCGTGGTCGGGCGAGCTTCGACACTACAGGATCTCTCCGCCGTGTGGCTACTATACCGAGCCTGTCGGTGACTTTGCCGCTTTTCCTTACAAAATTAAAGAACCAGATATCTGGAGACCCCATGAAACTAAACGCTGTTCACAAAGTTTACCCCGAGCAGAGCATACTCTCGAGCAGCGCTGAGCCACATAGGTTCTAGTGGTATCTGCCCACCATTTCTGGACGGAGTGGCACGGACGATGAATCGCGAACACGCCTTGGCACGACGATCATGCCGGTAGCGTTACCCTCGTTCTCACCAGTTATACTACGGCTAATGCGATCAATTATACCTAGCACGGAGCGCCACACCATCAATCTAGTTAATCTCCGACTCTGAGAACCATAATTCCGATAAATATTATTAAAGGCTCAATTCGGTAGCGCCCAGGTTCGCAGTAGAGATCATCAGGATCCGTCACGTTCGTATTGCAGGGGGGGGGGGGCGGAAGCTTTCGCTAACCCGCCGGCTCTGACATGGCAGGCCAAGGCAAATGCGGGGTGTCGCACAAGCTTGCATGACCCACCAACATCTATCCATCCCATCCATTACCTCGGAGGCACCCCTCATGCGGCCGGCGTATATAATTGGGAGTCGCCGTCCTCGACCGATTAATTGGTTCGTTTCCGATTATCCTCACGTACCGCCTATTTAACCTAGCGACCGGCTCGTTAGCATTAGAAACATCAGCCCTACCATCTGCCAAGCACCGCTCTCCAGCGCCAGCGTCCTCCTCTACGACTCCGTTCTTCCCCTCAAGGCCTGTTCTTTTGTCCTGTTCTATTCCAGCATGCAAATTCGGAGGGTTCTGGAGATTACAGTCTTGGTCCTGGTGACTATTTCCCCGCTGGTTCGCTATGCCGCCAGCCAACCTCTACCGAGGTTGATACAAAGCGGCACCAAAGGGTCTCATGTCATTATGTCCGGCGCCGGTCTACATTTTGCAGCCTATTTTACCGGAGGCACCTTCACGGTCTCCATAACTTTTTAGGCAGGGGGAACAAAGGAGGTGACGACCACTCAACATTCTCCAACGTAAGCTATGTCCAGAGCGCTCCGTAGGCTAATCAGTGCCCGGCTCCCTATCACATTCCAATAAATATATCACCGCGGCCTCGTCCACATCAAGCAATTCTCGTGCAGCTCAAACCCGAGCTCCACCAGGGCGGGTGTCATTGATAAAGACTTAAACGAGGAAACCTGCCAAACATACTGGCACCTGCCCTGGCCCTCCCCTCACGGTCATGCGACTCCAACCAGGGTGGGAGTGGAGTAGTGGCAGTTCTGAGAAAGGTGGCTTGGGGGGAGGACCTACTCCCCACCTGTTCACCCTGACCCCTGACCGTGGCCCTTGCAACCTGGCCACCTACTGCTAGTTTGCAGCTTCTATCACTTCAAGCGCCGGCCAACCAGCGGGGCCAAAGGGCGTGGGGTCCCCCGTGGCACGGAAGTGCGGGGTCCATAGCACCAAACAGACACACAGTGGTCGGCCACAGGTAGGCAATCGATTGCTCGGCCAGTGAGTTGGATGAAGTGTATGAGGCTGCTGGTCATTACGTTTGGCCTGAGCTCCTCAGCCGGCAAGTTAAATATCCGTGGCCCGCCCTTCCTCACGGGGTCCAACCGCCCTTTCACCTCCTCGCTGGACCTATTGCTGGCCCCGCCAGACACCGCCCTTAACGCCCGAATGTGACTGCCCTTCTTCGTTTGTACGACCGTTGTCTAATTACCCGCTCATCGCCCTGGTTGTATTGCCACCTGGGCTTGCACTCCCTTCCTTCGCTTGACCTCAGCATTCCGCCCAGCCTCCCCACCGCCTCTCCCCATCGTCACTACGTTCACCCATACCACCATGGCCGCTGACTCCGCCTCCAGCGTCGACCTAAAGTCCCGGACGCAACGGCCCAGGGCCAAGTCGTCGACTTCGGTCGCCGGTAGTGCCGAGCCTGAGCTCCCCACAGACACTTTCGACCTCGAGAGCAGCCCTCTGCTAACCGACCGCAGTATTCCGGTCGATTCGGGCCACCTCCGCCTCACGGCCTATGCCCTCTTCGTCGGTCTGGTCGTCGCTATTTCCTCAGTCCAGTTTGGATACCACAACGGCGAGCTCAACACCCCGCGCGAGGCCATTACGCACTGCGACGACCCCGCCGCTAACGGCGTGGGTCCCTACACCCCCGACCTACCCACCTTGCCGCGGTGTATTCCCATGTCCGACGGGTCTTTCTCGTTCGCTACCTCGATCTTTACCCTGGGCGGACTAGTCGGTTCCGTGCTGGCACCGTTCGTAGCCGACCGCTACGGCCGGAAGACTGCCACGGTGGCCAATAATTTGACCTACATCTTGGGCTCCCTCGCAATGAGCCTGGCCTCCAATTTGCCCTGGCTGCTCACCGGCCGGTTCCTCGTGGGCGTAGGCTCGGGCTTATCTATCGTCGTGAACCCCATGTACCTCACCGAGATTGCGCCCGTGCACTGGCGTGGCACCTTTGGTAAGTAGTGGCCTCTGGACACGTTTGCTACGTAATAAACACGTCTGGGTCCGGGCGGTCCCAACAGAGCCGGGCTCTCTCCCGGGGGCCTCGGGTGCCTTTGGGGACCGGCCGATTACCCGGGGGGCCTGGGTTCCAGGCGGGGGTGGGTTCCCTATTTTGCACTCTAGCCGCGTTCTCGCGGGGCTAGCTGTTTTCTGGTTTAGCCAACCCGCCTCCTCCTTGTGCACACACAAAAACCACTTCACCGAGACCGTGGCCCCTCTGCCCGCGTCGGTATGTCGATGGCCCAGGGGCAGCCTTATCCTTATCACGGCGCTTATCTCGCCTTCATTCCGTTCTTGTGCAGCACGCGCCTGGGCCCGATAACATGATCTCCAACCTACCCTGCCCCTCGAGCATCCCCTCACCTCTGTACCCTGCGTTGCCCCACCACCACCTCCAACCTCGCGCTTTCTACTCCAACCTAGGCCTCATGAACCAGCTCGGCATCGTGTTGGGCCTTCTCTTCACGCAAACCTTGGGCTACCTCCTCAACAGTGTCCCCGGGTGGCGGATCGTGTTGGGGATGGGCATCCTGCTAAGTGTCCTGCAGCTCTTTCTCATCATCTTCTGTGTCGAGTCCCCCCGGTACCTAGCTTCTCGTCCCGACGGTGATATCAAGGCCCGCGAAAGCCTCGTTCGCCTGCGCGGCACCGAGGAAGTGGACCGCGAGTTGGCCAGTTGGCAGCATATGAGCCATGATCTCCATCCGGAGGCCAATCCCGTGCCCGTTTCACCGCTTTCGGTCACGTTTTCCGATGAGGACGCCCAGCTACTCGGGGTCACCAACACCGCCTCCGCCACACCACCCGAGGTCACGCCAGGAACCGCGGTCTCCCCGTCGACCACCGCGACCCCGGAGCGTCAGCGCTCGCTGGGTACCCTGGCCATGCTGCGGTCCTCCCACTACCGCAAGCCACTCCTTATCGCCCTGCTCCTCCAGGCCATCCAGCAGTGGTCAGGCATCAACACCGTGTTCTTCTACTCCACCGTCATCCTCTCCACTATCTCCCCGGGTAATGAGGGCCTCATCACTGTCATGATCAATGTGTTCAACCTGCTCTCCACCATCGTTGCGGCTCTCCTTGTCGATCGTCTCGGCCGCCGCCCACTCCTCCTCGTATCCATGTCGGGCATGCTGATATCCCTCGTCGTCCTCGCCCTTTCGACCCACTTCTCAGCATCGATCGTGTCCCTCGTCAGCGTCTTCGCTATCGTTGGCACCTTTGCCGTGGGGCTCGGCCCGCTCTCGTTCCTCCTCGCCGTTGAACTCGTCGATACGCAAGCCGCTGGCACCGTCGCATCATGCGGGCTGGCCGCTAACTGGATTTCTAACTTCGCCGTGTCGTCACTGTTTCTGCTGCTGCAGAAGCTGATAGGTGGCTGGACGTTCCTCATCTTCGCCGGACTCCTTGGTGTCGCCACCACCGTGGTGTACTTTACGGTACCCGAGACCAAGGATAAGGACACTGAAGAAATCTGGCGCGATATGGGCCTGATCAAGTAGCGTGAAGGTTAACGTTGCCTATTGAACCACGTAGCAATGTTGCGCCTTTTCTTAATACTACCCTCTTTTACTAGTATCTTTAATTAAAATATTTAAATGTATTATCCATGCTTCGGAGATGTCAAATTAAACTGGTGCCAGTTTTACCCTCGACCCGACTGGGCAATCGTTACAATACATTGAGTGCACCAGGCCCGAAGCGAGTCGAGCAGCAGAGACCCTCAAGTAGTCACAACAGTGTACCACAGCCTGCCGCCCCAGCTTCTTGGCAAGAGTTCCACCATTCGTTTCACCTCATTCCCACATTCGCCCCTCCTTTGACTTACAGCCTCGGCAACATGAGCCTACTCTTCGCTCTGGGGTCTAACTCCTCCGGCCAGCTTGGCATTGGCCACGACGACGACACCGCCGCCCCACAGCCGGGCGTAACTTCCGAGGTCACTACCGTCCCGACCCGCCCTGTGGCCTGGTACAAGCTAACCGGTGGTGGTAACCATGCGGTGGCCCTAACTGTTGCAGGCGATCTCTACACTTGTGGCAGCAACGCCGACGGCCAACTGGGCCCAGGCCAGTCGTCAACGAACCGGTGGACCCTCGCCCAGTTTCCAGGACCAGACAGTTCCGCGACCACACCTCGGCGTTGGGCAGACGTGGCTTGCGGGTGGAACCATACCCTCTTGATTGACGATACAGATAGCCAAGTCTATGCCATGGGTAACGAAGCCTTTGGTCAGTTGGGCAGAACCCAGGGGCCCTCAAGCCATGTTTCGGCAACGACATCGCCATCTCTCCTCGTAAACCCGTTTCTCAGCCACGGTAGGACGGCCCCCAAGCTACCGCGGATCATCAGCGTTGCCTGCGGTCTCCGCCACTCGCTGGCTCTGGATAACGAAGGACGGGTCTGGGGGTGGGGTACCCACCGGCATGGTCAATTGGGGGCCACTCCTGTTGGTCAGGCACCGTCGTCAGCGGCCAAACCCCATCCAATTCCTGACCTCCCTCCAGTCACCCAGATTGCAGCTGGCCAGAACCATTCGACCATGCTCGACCGTGAAGGTTGCGTCTGGGTCTTGGGTCGAAGCCGCCACCTCGCACCTTTCACTCGGGAGATCGTTGGCGTCGACAGGAATACTCGGCAGCTCGCCCTGGACCTTCCTACAGGGGTTACCATCCGTCATCTCGCTTCAGGTTGGAGTCACCTGGTGGTGCTAGCGTCAGACGGTACGGTGTATACCGCGGGTCGCAACGACCATGGTCAACTGGGCCAAGGGACGACAGAGCCCCTGTCGATGGCCGTTCAGGTGGATTTGCCTGGTGATCCTATTGTCGATGTAGCCTGCGGCTCCGAGCATTCGCTGGCCCTTACGGCCGGCGGGCAGTGTTGGGCCTGGGGCTGGAACGAGCATGGTAACTGCGGTCAGGCCAACCTTCCTGACGTCCCTTTACCGCACGCTATCCAGTTCCCCGCTAGGTCACTCCCGGTGCACCGTATCGGATGCGGCTACGGCTTCTCCTTACTTAACGTCGAATAAATTGTTTATTACAGATTTATGTATCAGGGGTCTCAATTGTACCTCAATAGGGTACATAAGCATAGTCGATCAGAAAAAAGCAACCTAAATTCCCCTGGCCGCCGCGGGACGACGACGCAGCTCGATATGCGAGCACTCCTCCTGAATATGGGTATTGAGTCGCCGCAGGACGATGTAGGGATTGTTTTCAATAAACGAGAGAAGGTCCTTTACCCGGGCGACGGTAGGATTGCGTGCAGCGGACCCAGATGCGCCCTTTGCCTGTACCGACAGAGTACGGCCAAACCCGCCACGGACCCCTTCGTCAATGGTATCTTCGGGGTCGTCGCCAGGCTCCTGAGTTGCAGAGAACCGACCCGACTGGGTGGCAGTATACAGCATGTGTCGGAAGTTCAATAGCAACTTGGCATCAGGGGTGACCCCATCGACGCGCATGCGCCTGGTGAGTACTTCGAAGGCCTGAGTGTACTGGCCCAGCCGGCAGTACGCCTCGATAAGCGACGTATACACATTGGTCGTCCAAGGCAAATTCATCATGGCGCTGTAGTCCAATACGGCCGGGAGGAGTTCCTCGGCACCAGGCCCGGCACAATCGAACGCCACGGCCAGGGTCTGGGGGTTCGGCTGAATCAGGGTGGACTCGCGGGTCATGGCCTGCCAGAGTCGGTAGCTCACGTCACGGGCGCCAGCAAACCCGTAGGCGCGCATCAGAGCCGAGAAGATGGGCAGCGGGAGGCGACCGGAACCGGGAGGCAAGGGCCCAGCGATATCGCAATCGAGGCGGGAGGGGCCCTCGTGGTAGGGCCGGAGGTTCAAGCTGGGGCTCGAGGGCGAATCTGACAATGAAGTAGCAACGCCGTGGGTGGACTCGTGGACGGCGCAGCAGAGCCGGTGGAGCAGCCGGAGCCGCGGGAGCTGATGAGGCTTGCGGAGCCGTTTGAAAATGGAGGTCCATAGGTACACGGTGGGATGGAGCCCTGATTCCATCATGGCAAGGACCCACGGGATGAGGAGCGGGTAGTCTCCAGCGACGTAGGCGCGGACAAGGCGGGCGTAGAGGGCCGGTGAGATCGCTAGTGTGGGCTGGGTCTGCAAGGGGTACCCGTCGGGCCCGTATCCTGGAGTACCGTCCTCGTAGGCCGCCGGCAAGCGGGTCAGGACCACGCCAGGGGGTGGGAACAGGTAGTTGGCGGTGGCGGTCGACAGTGCCTTGGGCGTGTTGTCCAGACGGTAAAATTTTTCGGCCAGCTGCTTAACGACGTAGGACCGGCGGGCGAACGAAAACCCGCGAATGGTCGAGATGGCCAGGGCTTCGTAGGCACGGTAGGGTGCGGCGCCATCGTCCTGCATCCACCGAAGCCAACGGGTGACTAAGGGTAGGTTCTCAAATCGGGCCAGCTGGAGCACGAGTGGTGCGAAACAGTTGACCGGGAGAAATTGGGCCACAACCTGATTCACGTCGGCCAGATCGAAGTACTGGCGAACCAGGGCGCAGAAGTCTTGCGCCGCGTCGTAACGTCCGGCGAAGGCGAAGGCTGCTATTGTGTACAGGGCCCGATGGCGCTGCTGCTGGACCTGACTCGTAATAGCGAGGGTAGGATCGGGATGGTCGGGCACAGCAGCGACAGAATTGTGCAGGTGTTCGAGTAAGGCCCCTGGTTCGCCCGTGCGAGTCAGATCCTGTAGTTCAACGAGGACTGGGATGGGAAGGGGAACACCCGTGCCGTCGCGCGTGTACGGCAGGATCCCGAACCCCTGCAGCAGGGCGCTGTAGAGGAGGGTGCTCTGCACCGCTTCGGGCTGCTCCAAGGTGGCGTCTCGGGAACCTAGGTCCATGATGGCCTTTTTATTGCGGTGGGCGGCCGATACCCCCGCCCTAGTAGGCGTCGCTGAGCCCACTGCATGGCCATCTAAACCGGAATTCTTCTCGGTCAACATACCATCATCCGCTTCATCCAACTCTTCCAGCAGATCTTCCTCCGGCCCCTGCGCCGCCGAGTACTGTGATTGGCGGAGCAGCGGGGCGAGCCAGGGATCGTTAATGATCCACAGGGCCTCAAACAGGTTAACACAAGTCTCGAGTTTGCGTTCGGGTTCAGCCATGGGCAGGCCAGGGGCGGCGTGGGTAATGATGTGGTCTAGGACCATGCTCAGCGTTTCAAAATTGCGTAGGTAGGCCAGGCTGATGAACAAAGTCACGCAGAAGGTGAGGCGAGTGGTTGGAGTCAGGAGATCCAGGGCGCTGCGGACCACGATGTGCAGCCGGGCCACTTCGTTCGGGTGATGGGCAAGCGCCCGGCACAGTTCAATGTAGGTCGCCTCATTCGGCACGATGTGGGCGTCCAGCATGGCCCGGAAGAGTTGCCAGGCGTTCTCGGTACGGTTGTGAGGGCCTAGGATGCTGAGTAGACGGTTGTAATCGGCGAGGGTAAAAGCCTGCCGTAGCACCTGATCAACCCCGCCACCGGCGTCGGCGGAGTCGGTAAGAATACGATTGAGTAATAAGTCGGCCTGGACAAAGTCTTTGTCGCGGAGAAACGCCTCGATCACGTCCACTAGCAGGGGTGGGCTCCAGAGCGGCTCTGCCGGGTCACTGGACCCGGCCATGGCCGGCCGCTGCAAGTCCCCGTAGAGTAGACGGAGAGTGACTTGATCGTGCCGCTCGGTGCAGGCCTGGACGAGCACGCTGTAGAGTACGGAGCCGAGGCGCGTAGGGTCTCTCCGCACGGCGCGGTAAATGTCAATGGCAGTGGTGTAATTACCCACTTTCAGGTTACCCGTAACCCAGTGCACCACATCGTGACAATCCAGGGCGGCCAGACTGTGGCGGTCGTCAAGGAGCCGCTGGTTGATGGCTTGGACACCAGCGTGGTCCCCAACGGCCCCGCAGGCGCGGGCCAGAGAGGCGTGCAGTCGGGCACCCGACGGACCGGCCATACGGGCGATGGCCTGGCGAATGTGGGCCACCAGCGCCCGATCGGGTTGGCGCGTCGCCTGCTCGATCATATTCTCATGCATGGCCTCGGCCCCTGGGTCGGCGGGATCGACAGCCGTGCGTGCATAAATGGCTGTGGCCTCCAGGGGCCGACCGGCCGCCACTAGGGACATCTGCAACGACCGGGCGTCCCCGGAGCTGAGCTGGGCCACATCGGTGGCGGCGTTCAGCCGCTGGTAGAGCATCATAACGCCGTCATAGTCCTTGAGATGAGCGTAGCCACGGATCAGGGTCACGGTAAGTCGCCGGGGGAGGTCGTCGTGAAACCAGCGCCGGGCGCGATCGATCAGGTCGCGGATGAGCAAGGGGCGGCCGCAGTGATGAAAGGCGAAGATAAAGGCCGAGTAGGTTTCGTCACTAATCCTGTACCGCCGACCAAGGAAGACGTGGTCATAAAACTGGCAGACAAGATCCTCGTCCTTTAGGTTGGCCGCCAGCCGGATGAGGTTGTTCAAATCGAAGGCTCGGAGGAAGTGCTGCCGGTCGCCCAAAATTGTGGTCATTATGCTACGAGCAAAAGCCGAGTGGGCCTGGAGTCGGTCGCGGTCGGCAGCGAGGTGGTGTAGAATCTCGAGACACGAGACGGTGGACAGTGCCACTTGGTCGGTCCCGGCCTGTTTGAAAATAGCCTGGGCTGCGGTGAAGTCCTGGGCCTTGAGAAGGAGCTTAATGTAAGTGCTGTACACAGCCGGGGTCCGTTCGAAGGGCAGGTCCATAAAGTATTGCCAGGTCTGCTTTCCCTGCGCTACGTTCACTGTACGGGCATAGCAATTAAGCAGGGTGGCCAGGTGGCGACTTGGTCGCACGGTCGTCGGGGCCAGCAAACGGTCCACAGGGACCCCGCGTATGACCATCCAGGCCTTGGCCGGACGGCCCACCCAGGCATAGCAGACGATGAGTCGCTGGTGGTCCGCGTAGGTGAAGTGTGGGGTCAGGGTCGAATCAGCTGAATCGGCCGGCGGTAGCGGCTGCAGGGTCACCTCCCGCCGAATCTGTTGCATGACGGTGTCGAGCCAGGCGTCGCAGACCTGCTCTACCATCCTTGGTAAGTGCGGATGGGCTTCAAAAGCTTGGAACACGTCCTGCCGGTTGAAGGCGTGGCGACGCACCCCCGTGCGGTGGACCATAGGCTGGCCTGCGCGGGTGTCGTCGGCGATCAGGAATCCTATAAGGACACGGAATTCGGTAAGACGCAGCCAACTGAGCTGAGTGCGGGCCACAACTGCGTCGACGGCGTCCATAAGTTGCGGAAGCGGTGGCCGCGCGGGGAGGTTGATAAGGTCCCGGAGGGCCATGACCTCGGGTGGGACTGGGCCGGCCACAGGTACGGCTGTGTTTGGGGCTATTGGCGGCTGTACCGGTTCGTTTGAACCGAGCGCTGCGGGGCCCGTTGCGAAGCGTACAAGGGGCCGGCCTGTCAGGCCGCGTAGGGAGCGCCGGCGGGGCCCGTTCAACCGGACTGCGGCGGGCCGCATGAGCAGTAGCCCTGAAAGGTGAAGGTGCTGACCTGTGTCGAAAGCGAGCTGGTACCGCGACCAGATGACCATTGTCCGAACCCGGGCCAGCGTCCGACTTCGGTGGCCACCGGGTCCCAGGCTAAATTGCAGGGCTCCGAAGGGCATGCAGAGGAGAGCGGCGTTCGAGCGGTGGGAGGTGGTGACCTGGGGATACTAGACGAATCAACGTGACTTGGTCAAGGCGCATGCAGAATATATACGGTCTAGGTCGATAATGGAGGAATGCGGAGGCAAATGCGCTTAAGGTCTGGCGACACGAATCCAGCCGCCTATGAATGAGACTGAGGAAAGCTGAGTCCAGAGGGTAAGAGAGAATGTTTAGTCCCTGGCGCGCCACAGACCACGTGAGTGGTGTTTTTTTTTTTTAGCTTAATGCTGCTTCAAGTCGGAAACGTTCGTTCCAGTGTTGGAATGAGACCCGGGCGAATCGACTGCATTGGCCTCCCTCTACGAAGTGGTACCACACTCTCTCTGGATAGCTTACCCGGGTCCCTTTTATCTAAATACATTTACTTCTCAACCGCGCAAACCACCGTAGCCAACATGCCTAAGAGTACCCGCAAAAAGAAGATCAAGGCCCAAGACTTCCAGGCAAGTCCTCGGACATTAAGCCCATTGACCTTTCAACCGCCGGTCATGACGCCCGGCAGTCGCCCAACCGTGCAACATGACGCATATGCCATGGCTCCCCGGACTTACCACCACCACGTTACACCTCGAAACTCACCACGCACTTACCTACGAACAGAAAGTCAAGTTGAAGTTGGGCAAGAAGAAGGCACCGGCTGAGAACCACACCGACACTTCATTCAAGTCACAGTGTAGGTAACCAGCCAAGGACATATCAGACATTGCTTCAAAATAGTAACTACTTCTTCGAAACCATGACCATATTAACGAACATTACTAACCGACACCAAACCGTATAATCGCACCCCGATCCAAACTCGTCCTACCCTACCACACTCGCTAGCCATTGTCCTCACGAAACAAAACTTGCACACCGAGTCCCTCGGGGGTCAGGCTACCAATTCTCGCAATCTCTCACTTACGGACTTAATTCCGCAGCTCAAGCACTACAGCGGGGTCGTCCGACGCGACGCCCTTAAAGGGTTAGCCGATTTGCTGACGACTCACCCGCACGTCCTCGTTGAGAATGTGGGTACAGTAGTAAACAGTTTGGCACGGCTATTCGTGGACGATGTAAGTACTATATTTGGCCCCCAGGATGGCGGTCAGATTATCACCAAGCCGCAGTACAAATCGACCGAGGCGGCCCATCGCTAACCGACCTAACCCTACGCTACTTTCCCTTAACCCCTACCTACAGGAACCGGTCATCCGCAAGGCCGTGCGTCGATTGTGCCATGACCACCTGCGCCACGTTCCTGAGTCCAAGATGGCTGCCTTCTATCCCACCATCCTGGCCTATGTCTGCTCGGCCATGACCCATATTGACGAAGACATTCGTATTGACGGCCTCCGGCTGCTGAACACATGGGTGGAGCTCCTACCAGGGTACATGGCCCGGCATCGTCACAAGGTAAGTGGCCATTAGAATCCATGCCCACCCTTGCGAAGCTTCTCTCCCCATCAGCGAAGATGACAGTGCCCGTTCTTTAGTCGGGTTCGTAAGACCTACATTAACGTTATAGTTACAATGTCCAACCTAATCACCCACTGCTACTGCCCCCACGACATACCCCTCCTCTCTCTCTCTCCCGTACAACAAAGCTCCTGCCCATTTATTTGGACATGCTCCGCCTCGAGACCCGCAGTAAGGCTGGTGCAACGAGTGGAGTTACCAAAAGTGTGAACTCCCGGACTCAAAACTGGTCGCAGAATGTACGGATCGAGGTCATGAGCAGTCTACTAGCCTTCCTACGGGCGGTGTCCGGGGTCACAGTGGGAGGTGATAGTGGCGATACCGATGTCGCCGAGGAGGACTACTGGTTTTTTGAACCCGAGTGGCAGCGCCGCAGCATTTTCTCCGGGGCTACGGCGCAACACGCCCGCCGCACCACGTACCAGGAGGCCCGTAATGGGCACTGGGTCATCCCCACCCCGTACCGGAACCCTGCGGCCCTGCTGGGGGCCGATAGTGGTGGGCTGTTTTCCCACCTTAATCTCTTTGGCGAGTCATTGACCGGAGATACGACGGGCGACAA
>JANBPT010000888.1:0-19930 GCA_027575765.1 Tieghemiomyces parasiticus
TCATTCTTGATCAAGCGTAGTGCCTCATGGGGCATTGTGTCAGCTACATCCCAAGGGTCCAAATATGGTATATATATATTTTATCCTAGCTGTGGGTCGTTGTGACTCCCATAAACGGGACTGCTTAGCTGACACATCCATACGCAAACTCGCCAAGTCATCTACCACCAAATCCGACCTGCAACATGCAAGGGGCAACTAACCGATCTCGAACCACTTGGCCTCGCGCTTTACATCAGTGCTGGACTCCGCCCTCCTCTTTGATTCCTCCTCCGTCTGTTGAAACTACATCTCGTATAGTTTAGCATTTGTAGCACCCCTGCTACCACCTTCCATTACGCCTATCACTTTCTCCACGCCTTCGCTCTATCAACCTAGCCTCTGCCGCTCGTATCCGCCTTGCTATTGCGCTATTCTCACTTATCATTTATTGCCTTATATCTTCGCACCCTCAGTAAAGGCCGATACGACACCCACGTCCGCTAGTCCCCTTTAGCGGCATCACGGGCGCCTCTACTGATGACACAGGATAACCTAACTTTGCCATGCCGTATGTTGATGGTCCCTAGAGTGTATGTTTTCTCGAATTTAAAGGATTCTCATTTGAAACATTGGGCAACACTATGTACCGCTTGGAGGACCCGTTACGTCGTTACATTGATGCAAGGTCTGAAGTCACCTGGCTGGTCCCTGGCCAGATCGAATTTCCAGTTACCCACGACCGCTTCTAGCGTGGTAGACTTCTTACTGTGTAATCGTTGGACATCCCTGAACACCCATAAATCGCAAGGGCCTAGGTTGGGACTGTAGGGGGGGGGGCTGTAAGAAACTTGTCTCCAGTGCTAGAAATGTAGAAATAGGTGGCAACTGCAGGATGATATGCATTATTGTGTTAGATCCCGTGGGCGGTATGATGGTTCAGACATCCCTGTGCCTTTTCCCAGGCCTAAAGCATAGGTTCCAGCCGACCCTTTATGTTGCGGTTGACGTAGACCATGGGGTTTGATGGTCAGGCATTTCATTCCGCATCTGGCACAGCATACTGTCGGCATAATCTTGGGTATGGCGCAGTCCCGACGGTTATGGTATGGGATAGGGCCCCATTTTTGGAGATCAGAACCAGCAAGTGGAATATAAAGGTACACTTATGTCTCATCACTTGTGACGATGGAGTCCAGCAGGTAATCACTGGTACCGCCCAACTTCTTCAGCAGGTTGTTGATAATACGTCCCCGCTGGTGGCACTGGTCATTGGTGAGGTTGTGGAGGTCCCATCGGTTGAGGTGGCTGTATAACCCCAGGTCCCTGCGCAGGACGTTATACATATTAGTAGGGGAAGTGCGCCAGGCTTGGATTAGTTGTTAAGCAGTCAGTTGAGGGTCTTCCTCTGACGATTCCAGGGGTATGGCTCCATATAGTTGGCCTATGACATCTGATGGGCGACAAGACCGAGGGTCATATTCAAGGAAGTATAAGCTCATACGAAAGTGAGTTGGCAACTTGTTGACGGCGGGGTGGGAAGGAGTAGCCAAGTTTAGCTTTACAGCTGGTTTAGATGGAACTTACTCTGCCTTATGGTCCTCACAATACGGTTTATTAGTGAGGACCCACATAATACGGATGGTAAATGTAGATGGAGTGGTTAGTAAGGCTTCGGAAGTTGTCATGGTGGAGAAGTAAAAAGAAAAAATTGAAGTGAGGTGTGGTTCAATTCGAAATTGGTTCGTACTATTGAATTCCTCACCGTAAATCAGTTTAGGTAGCATTAATTCCGCTAAAGTCTGTGACATCGAACTATGCTTGCCGTGGATCTTTTTATAAATATCTATATATACAGATATATTGGACAAAGTGAGTTCGCATAGCCGTCCAACCCAACGGGCCGAATTCGTGGTGATTTTTGAACGGGAAGAAGTGCATAGTTCTTTGAAGACCCCTTGTATATGCGGAATAGATGAGTGTCACTGTTGAATGGGGAAGGCATAGAGCAAAATTACACTAATTAGAGGAATCGTGTGGCTTCCTCGGATTAAGCCCAGCCTAATTGATAAGTGAGGCCAAGTTGAAGGATGCCGCCATTTGCTACGTCACCTGGACTTTAGTTTTAGGGCGGGGTGGTAGAACGGCCACGACGTCACGCTCGATTTATAGAGTAGAAGGAGGCGTAAGTTGTTTGAAACCGCCGGCGGAGTGGAGGGGGCAGCAGCAACCTTTGCCGTCCCTTCGAAATGATAGTAAGTCTCGAAGATTAAAAATTGTTCAAGGCCCCCGTGGTGGTGGTACCATAATCGGTAATGTACGGCCGGCTCTATTTTTTATAGCAAGCCACCAAGGTGCTGTGGGCCTTGACAGTGCGACACTGGCCATGTGATTCATTGTGCCAACACCTTGGAAGTTGACGGTGAACTGCGAGGGGAGAGAGGGAAAGAATGGTAGCTGAGGAGGTGGGGGAGGTCTCAAAGTGAACCTCTACCCCGCCACAGGTGCACGCCTATGACCTTTCTCCACCCTGTGGGTGGTTCCCAACGCGCCTTTTCGCCTCTCTCTGCTACATCCCTTAGGTTACGAAACCCCCTGGACTGCCCAACTTAACTGAAGAACGCCTTGCGATCTCTGCCTACGCCGTTCCGCCGTACTCCCCACCCTCAGTTTTCCGACCCATTTCCTCTTGGCGGTGCGAGCATACCAGGCCCTTGCGCACTTTTCTCGTTACAATATATCCTGACCGTCATTTTGAATGAGTCCATTATTCCCCTCCCCTACACACATTCATTTCTCATTCTGTATACGCGCCCACTAGCGGCCGACCTCCCCAATCCTCTCTCTCGGTCTTTATCAATGTACACACTCATGTCGACCGTCCCAGCAGGTGCTAATGCTACCATTCCACTAGCCCGGGCTCTGTCTAAACCACCGGCCATAGGCTTAGCGATCTCTCGGACCGGGGTCCTCGGAAACCCTCGGACGACGTTGCCGGCCGCTTCAGCGGTGCACCTGCAACTCCGACTCGCGACCCTGCCTATCCGTCGTACCTTTTACAATTCCCCGGGGTCCGGCGACCAGGGCAGAGGTGGTGATGGCAACCGTGGTAGCGGCGGTTGGGGGTTTAGCAGTGGTCAACCCAGTGGCAGTGGCAGCTACGGTAACCAATCTACGGGTCCTCGGCGTCCGTTACCAGGCTTTACTCCGCGCCAAACCAATTATCCATACCCTTCTTCACCCTCGTCGCAGACTTCCGCACCCTCTAGATCCCCCCAGGGGGGGTTCCCCTCCGCCTACGGGTCACAGTCCAACGCCACCTCTACCAGCGGCGGCCAATATCCCCCATCGACGGCGGCCTATCCACCGGGCCCAATCTTCTCCTCTCGACGGCCCCCCAGTGGCGGTAGGGGTGACAGCGGCTACATCCCGGCAGCAGGGTTCGCCCGGCATTCTCCCAACGGCTCCGGAGGTGGTGGCAGCAGCAGTATCAGCAACCGCCTCCGGGCGGCTTACAAGCGTAAAGACCCGCTCGATGAGTTCTACGTTCGCGACGAGCAAATCAACGTGCGAACCATCACCTACATTAACGCCGAGGGCCAACTCGAAGGTACCCGTACCGTCACCGACGTTCTAGCCTCCATCAACCGCGACGTGTATACGCTCGTACTCGTCCATGGTGCATCCGACCCGCCCAAGTGTCGGTTGATGAGTAAGGAGCGACTCATAGCGGAGTACAAGTCCCGTAAGGGGTTGACCAAGAAGTCCACGGCGGCGGCAACAACGTCTAACGATCATCCTGGTGGCAGTAAAAAAGCCACCGGTAAGCACGCGCCACAGCATTCGTCGTCCCACCTCGCCCATAATAATAACCATACTTCTTCGCACCACGGCGGGACCCAGAAACTACTGTTTGGATCCACCATCTCGGACCACGATCTGGGGCATAAACTCAAGCATGCCCGCGAGTTCTTCGCCAAGGGCCGGTCGCTCGAAGTTACCGTCGTCAATAAGGGTAAACGGGGCCAGGCCGATCAGAGTGGCCAGGTCATGCAACGCATCCTGGATCAATTGGCCTACCTGTCGACCATCAAGAAGGAACCGCTTCAGGAGGGCCGGAACCTTCGGGCTACCCTCCAACCCCGACCTAACGCCGCCAAGATTTACGCCCGGGAGCTAGAGGAGAAGGAGGAGGAAAAGATGGAGGAGGTGGCAGCCGAGGTGGCGGCAACCGCCGGGTAGGTTAACTTTTTTTATTTTTATTTTTTTTGGGGGAGGGTTCGATTTTTTATATATTTTATTGTATGGTTGGTCCTTTCGGTTCTTGCCCATGTCTAGAACTGTGACGGCACAACGTCACCCCCCCCCTTCCCGACGCTTGTTAATCTATGAGACAGCCTCTGTGAAATGCGTTCCTGGCCTTGGTATACACCCTGCCATGCGGAGTAACATTAACTAGATGGGAGGGGAGGGTGCGACTATAAAAAACTGTCGCTGAAGGATACACATTACGAATGTTTATTTTGTGATATGGACAATGGTGGGATTAAACGAACGGAGTGTTAAATAGTCATTTGCGGTGAGTCCGCGGAAAAGCTGGCGAGAACTACAAGGTGGTGTGAGCCAACCGGGATGTCAGTTTGTAACCATCGTAGCTGGGGGCAATTACCAGATGAGTGTGGGGGGGATGGACGGAGTTGGTGACTATTACTATAATAAATAAATAGAGGTATTAGGTAGGTTACTAGATGTAAGATGGAGTAAAGCCTCGAGGGCTAGGCGGAGGAGTGAGGTTAACGAAGCA
This sequence comes from Tieghemiomyces parasiticus, assembly GCA_027575765.1. Classification (NCBI taxonomy): domain Eukaryota; kingdom Fungi; phylum Kickxellomycota; class Dimargaritomycetes; order Dimargaritales; family Dimargaritaceae; genus Tieghemiomyces; species Tieghemiomyces parasiticus. The sequence goes on from JANBPT010000888.1 coordinate 4,784, forward strand.
GAGGGATTGACGGAGACGACGGGAGGTGAAGGCGCAGGGATAGGGCGGTGGATAAGTGGAAATCTCATCTACCCAGCAGAAAAAAGGGGGGAGTAGTAATGCGGGGTCTCCTCCCATGCCAAGATCAAGCTGGCTTCCGAAATGGTGGGAACAGGTACGGAAGAATAATGGACATGAAAAGAGAGAAAGACCCGGCCAGAATGAAGACATTGAACATTCTATTCCACTGGTTTAAAAATGTAATGAATAGGAGGAACAGAGAAGTTTAACTTAATCGAAGGCTATAATACAGTCCCACGGCGGGTAGAGGAGGAGACCCACCGAGGGGATTACTAAGTATGTAAAATAAGAATTGAACGGTGCGCTTGGGTCGCTCACATATGACTATTGTCGTTCCCACTCCAAACCCGTCTCCCCAACCCCCCCCTTCCTCCCCCTTTAGTACGGTGGCGGCGGCGGCGGTTGGCCGTTATTACCGCCCGGTTTGCCGTAATAGGGCGACCGGTTACGACCATGGCGTGGATGACTGCTTGGGTTACCAGGGCTGAAGGGCCGACCGGGCGAGCTGTTCCGGATGTGGACGACGCTGCCGCCGCCGTGGTAGGGTGGTTTATGGCTGCTGCTTCCGTGGACAATGTGGTGCGCATGGCGAGGTTGGTAGCCCCGATGGGCCCCTCCAATGCCGCCGCCATTGACGGTCGGCGGGCTGCCCAGCCGGTCACCGTTAGTGTATGACTGCGTGCGGTTGGGCACAAAAGGCGGACCGACGTTACGGGTATTGCTGTTGATGCGAGGCGGGCCGACCCCAAAGGCAGACGGGTGGTGACCGCCGACGTTGATCCGTCCGGGACCGCCGAACCCTGGGGTCAGCGGGCCGGGGCCAGTGTGATGCGACATAGGCTTGCGGCTAGGCACAAAACTATCTCCCCCCGGTGGCCCATGAAAGCCGCGCGGGTGATGGTGGTGGTGATGGGAACCAGGTCGGTCAGGACTACCGCCGTCCCGCGGGTGGAGGTGATCGCCGCTCTCACGCGGGCTTCGGTGCGGAAAAGTACCGCCATTCCAGGACCGCGAGTTGAGCGAGTCCTGAAGGGAGGTGCGACGGGATAGGGGCACCGACTCGGGCAGCGGGAAGGGGCCATGGCCACTGGCCGTCGACGGTGTGGTGGGGCGAGAGATGGAACCGCCGGGCCCGCGGCGGTGGGTGGTGGGCGCATCCGCTTCCTCGGGCACCTCACCTTCTTCGGAGCTGTCCTCCGGAGGGGCGGTGGTCACGGGCAGAACCAAAGGCAGGGGCTGCGGGGATGGCTTGGCCAGAGGAGAGGTCGGCGGCTGGGCGACGGGCAGCTCGGGTAACTGGTAGGGGTCGGCGGGGGCGGCAGGTTCAACGGGCGAGGATGCAGGTACGTCAGCTACGGACACCGTCGTAGTCGTGGTGGCCACGGTAGCCACCTCCGCTGTACTGACGGGCGGAAGAGGCGTCGACAGCCGTGAGAGGACGTCCGGGGCCACAATGCCTGAGAGTTCGCGGGTCACAATGCTGTCAAGCTCTTCGCGCACCGCGTCCAGATCAGCTTGGTTGGCAGACGCCGAGCCGTCACCGAGATCAGCATCCTCGGTCTTGACCCTGCGCTTCAGGTTGGCGTACTCCTTGAGGGACATGCGGGTCTTAAGGGGCGGGGCGGGAGGCTTCTCCGCCACATTCTTGGGCTTGGCATCCGCTAGTTTATCGACGGGCGGGGCCTTGACCGACGAACGGGGTTCATCCACGGCTGGGGAGGTTGTCTGTGCCGACGTGGCTTCGGCATTTGGCTTCAGGGACCGACGTTTCTGGTATTCAAAGAGGGACAGCTTCTTGCGAGGCGGAGGAGTATTCTCCTCAGGTTTAACTTCGGCCTCGGACTCAGGGGGCGAAGGGGCAGCAACGTCGGTCTCCATGGAGGCCAGTGAAGACGGTGCGGGTGTACTCGCCAGAACAGGGAGGCTAGGTTCCAAGGAGACGACGACTGGCGCGGGGGACAGTGGCCGGGGCGCCTCAGACGCGACCGCCGCTAAGTGTGGGGAGGTGGCAGAGAGAGGTACCGGTGAGAGCGATCGAAGGAGGGGCGATGTGGGGGGAGGATGACAGACTGCGATCGTCGGCTGCTGCTGCTGCTGCTCCGCCGAGTCAATGTCGATCGTCGACTCCGTATCTGAAGACCCGACCGGCTCGTCGACAGGCATGGCAGCTTCGCTTGATGGTTCGGTCAGTGGAAGCGTGGGCGGTGGTGGGGGTTCGACGGGCCCAACGGTCGCTTCCGGAACCGGCGAGGAGGGCCGTGGGACAGAGGCAACCACCTCGACAGAGGCCTCGGTAATATCTGATGAACGTGATAGGCCTGGTTCCACCTTCTCCACCTCATGGGCTTCCACCTTGACCTTAGCCACCTCGGCCGCAGCGGCCCGAGCGAGGTAGCATTGGACGTAAAACTTCTTGAGGCCGCAGCGCAGCTGGGCGGGAATGTCATCGGTAGCTCCCGGGCGGGCACGGCGTGGGTCGGGGCTGGTGGGTGACGAGATAGAATCCACGTCAATGTCAACGCCGTCGTGGTCTGGGGAACCGGTAGGACCGTCCAGCCGGGAGCGCTTCCGGCGGCCGCCGCCACTGACCGTCCGGTCGACGACAGGGGGGGAGGTCTGTCGGTGTTTATCCTTGGTCCGCTTCTGTTCCATGCGCTCAAACAGGGCCATCGTGTCGCGAAGCTTCCGCTCCTCCCGGCTAAGGGCCCCGGCCGCCTCGCTGCTGGTGTTGAGCTGGTGCGCCAGCTGGGTGTGGTCGATGGTCATATTACCATCTGGGTCGCCACGTGGTGACCGGGCATCGCTAAAGGCCGGAGATGGGGAGGGTCGGATGGCCTCCTGGCGGTCGGTAGAGGCTGAAGAGGCCTTCCGTTTCCGAGGGGACACCGAGGCGCGGCCCAAATGGGCGGTGCTCTGGGATCGACTGCTGGGCCTTGGCAGAATGGCCGTGTCCCCATTCGGAACGAGGGCGGCCGACTTGGGGGGCCGGCCGGCCTTGCGGCGAGCAGGTTCCGGCGAAGTTCCGGACCGGGTCTCCTCGGCGATCTGGGTGGAGTACCGATCGAGTAGCGCGTTGATTCGGCAGCCCTTGATAGACCCGCAGGCACAGGGTAGGTTGCCAAAGGTACGGTACAGGTGGCGCACCTGCTTCTTGGACAGGGTGGCCGGCGGCTGGCCAGTGGGCGAGGCGGGGGAGAGCGGTGCGGCAGCTGTGCAGTCCCAGCTCCAGGCGACGGTGATTTCGGCGCCACGCGGTATGTCAACGGTGGCGAACAGGGCGAGGTGGACCATATCGTCGCCGTCGGCCCCTTGCAACGTGACACTGCGTAGCTCGGCGTTGGGCCGGCAGGACCGCCGCAGGAATCGCGTCTTTCCACCCATGGTGCGGGCGTCCACGGCCAGGTCGAGGTGCGGGTGGAATTCGACAAAGGGTTTTGGGGTCCGTAGGACCGCGTAGTCGTTGGCCAGGTCACGTATGTAGTCTGATTTAAGCAGCAGAAGGCCCCAACACTCGGCAATAAACCGCTTGACCGGTATGTCTGACTCGGCAATTAGTCCAATCCGCTTGGTGGGGTCCTGGGCCGGCCGCGATAGGTTACGCGCGGATACCTTATAAAGCGGGTTGCGGAGGGTTTCGGCGTCCATGGTGGTGGTGGTGTCCCAGCCCGGCGGGGCGATGGTGTCGACGGTAAGGGGGTCAACGTCGGCAGACGATGGGGAGGTTTGAGAGCGATGCCGGGCAGCCTCCGTCCGGCGGTGGCGGTGGGTGGTTACCTGGTCGAGTAGACGGATTACGTTGGTGTGCTGGTCTGAATTCGAGTCGGGGAGCCGGCAGCCCTTAACCGGGTCATAGCTGTGGTGGGTCACGTATTCAGATACCCGTGGTAAGGACAATGACAACTTGGGCTGACTGCTGCCGCCACCGCCAGCGGGGGAGGCTGCCCGCGGAGTTTTGGGCCTTTTCCGCCTGTCTTGGAGACCGGCAGCCAGCCCAGACTCATCCGGGCCAACGAACCTGTTCGCCCTGCCCGGGGCGGAGGTGGTAGACGCATCGCCGGGTCCGTCAGCTAGCGTGTCGCTGCTTACAGGGGACAGGACCTTGCTGGTTATGTCTGGGAGACTAGTACGGCTGCGGGCGCGACGGGGAACGCAGCGCTCGCAGTAGTACTGGCTGGGGATGGCGTTGGGATGCACGTCGACACAGACGCCGTGCTGCCATACCAGACACGAGTCACATTGAATGGTGAAGCCATCATCCTCCGTAAAACCGCAGATGCATCGAATCTCGCCCGTGTCTACCACAGGGGAGGCCGGAGAGATGGGCGCGGCCGCTACGACCGGGGCAGCGGGGCCAGCTGGTGGCGGTACGAGACGCTCTGGGGGACGGGAAGTCATGGCGATGCAGGCACCCGCCAAAGCGGCTAGTGTAGGCAAGGGGTGATGGCGAATGGGGTTCACGGACGACACCGGTCAGCGTAGGCAATAGAGCACGGCGCGGGAACGAGGCGGTTTCAGGGGAGGGCAGAGTAAAGGTGGCTTAAGGAGGCAGTGGGAAAGAGGAGAGGTCTAGGAGAGGAAGGGGATGCCTGGCAGCGCTACTAAAGCGACGATATAGGGTAGAAAGCTAGGAAACGTCGGTTTTAGCGAGGGGCGGATCGAGGGTCCAAATTAAAACGAGGCGAGCGTTTCGCGGCTGAGCCGTCAGCAGCTGTGTTCCTATGAATTAGATCGGTAGGTGGGGCATAGAATAAGGACTGTGGATTCGGGTGAGAGGATTCTTCGATATAGCGAAGACCCGTAACGGTTCCGGGAGAGGTTGCCAGGCGTAAAAAAGGGATGGTAAGAATAGACCTGGAGAGAACAAACTTCGCAGGGTTGATGGCTATGAAAAAAGGGGATTAAGTGAATACGAGTTGGATGACGAGAAGGACGGCGCGTGAAACAGGCGGAATCGGACAATTGAAGGGTCCAGGAATTACAGGTGGTAGCGTTGTTAGGAGAGGAGGGGAGAAGAGAGAAGGTGGTTGGTGAAAGTGGAAAAGGTTAGTAAGAACACAGGGGGGGGAGAATGCGCGAGGAGCATGAACAGGGAAAGAGGAAGTAGCACCCGATAGGCCCAAGTATGGTGTACGCACGAGGGGGGGATAGTGACCAACGTGAGGGTAAAGGGCGTAAAGCAGAACAGGAGGGAAAGGGTTGGAGAAAAGAGCACCGGGGTGGGCAGATGTAAGGTGGGGGGGGGGAGGCAAAGGAATGGCGAAAGGCGAAGGAGGGGAGGGAGGTGGGAGGGCCAGGCGGAATCACCACCGCGGCATACAACAAGGGAGAGCGGCCGGTACCAAAAGGGCAAGGGAAGGTGTGGTTGTGAAGAGGGGACAGATGACCCGCCGTAGGAAATGGAGGCATATAGGGGTTCGACGGACGGAGCCGGCATAGTCCTGTACCGCTTGCAATTGCCGCAACTTACCTTTTGGTTGACGGGTTGAATACGCCACAGGGGAAGGTTTTACTACTGGTGAAGAAGTCCCGGACGGGGGTCACAACTTCATCCCGAGGGCCTCGGTGGCGGCCGGGAGGGCAGGGATAGCCGACTGGGCAGGGGGGATGGGCAGGCCGTTCCTGCGGCGTACAGCGCACAGGGGAACCAGCCTTGGCTATAGTACCACCCTGACAAATCCGTAACGACCCTGCAAGGCCCCCGCCTCGAACGGAGCTGGTAGAAAGAAAGAAATTACAGTGCACGCCAGCTACGGCTGCCGTCCGGAGGGCCCGCACGTACCAGCTGCGAGGGTTTAGGGGAAGGAGCGTCAGGATCGTCGCCACCACCCCCCACCCGCGTGCTCGCTACGAGGAGGGGGTGAGGACAGCCGCAGGGCCAAGTAGGAGCGGACGTGTAATCAATACGTGAAATGGGCCCACCCGCCCCCCCCTCCGGCAACGTGTTCCAGGGGTGTACTGCCATCCTTGCCCCGGCGAACGTGCCGACGCGGCATGTCCAACGTTCGAACGGCGACCAGCGGATGTGGGTGATTCACCCAGCAGCATTGCCGACCAGTGGAGTAGGCAGAAGGTGACAGAAGAGGAGGGGACTGGCCCCGTCCAACAATCTGCGCAACATGGCCTACGTAAGCACGCCAGCCCCAGGACGGCGCTCTATCGACAGGGACGCGATGGGAAGAGAGGCCGTAGAGCCCCTCACAGTATCGTTCAGTCCTATGCCGATAATGAGGCAGTGAGAAAGGGGAGGAGAGGGATGGCCAGAAAAGCGACAGTGGCGGACGAGGGTGAGTGGGTAAGAATGAGATGGGTCAGTCAGTCAGTGGTAGTAAAAAAAAAAACGGGGCGGGAAGAGAAGGGACCAAGCCGTCGATTTTTGCCTTGGCCAGATGGAGAAAGCCCACCGGTGATTGGCCCAGTGAACCCATTCTGCGAATCCTCTTTCCCCCAACCCTGCAAGTCGAACCAGTCGCCCACCGGCCTACATGTCCATCCCCAGGGTTCCTCGATATGGGCCGTGAGAGAGGTGAGAGAAGAGGGAGGGATCGGCCTGTGGACAAGTCGGCTGACCTACGCGGATGCGGGGGTACGCAGATAGGGAGCCAGTAGAGCGGTTCATGACACTGCAACCGACGGGGCGGGAGATGCCAGTGAATGCCCTACCAGCCTCCTGCAGCCTCTAAGGCCAAGTATGGTGTTTGTCAGATCATAGAGCCTGACACTTAGAACGGGCGTGGGATTGACCTTACCAACTTACTGGGTATCGTGGAGAAATAGCCAGCCCACTGCAAGCCACGGTGGGTGTAGGGCACCGGTTTTAGTTGGGGAGGATGGCGAACCGCGCGTTACACACAGTACACCTCGAGGATAAAGACAAGTCACGTGCCTATTGTTTCCAGGCCAGCCTCGTTGGCTGGCTCATCATAATGATCCTGGGAATCACTCGGCCACTGCTGAAAGAACTACAAACACGTGGCCGCCGCACGCCAGCTCTGCGTCCAGGAACGCGCTGACCTGGCAGAGTGGAGAGGTAATCGGATGGACAAGTGGCGTGTGGGCAGGGTCGTGTGAGGCTAAATTGACAAGAGGAGGGTCGGAAATATGCGGCCCGCCTGATTACTGCGCTGCCTTTAGGCCCTCCTTCCCTTGCGAGGCAACCTACCTGTTCCCGATCCACAAAGTATGTCGGCGCCTCTAGAGCCGAGTCCAGGTTCCAGTACGCCCCGTTCAGACGGCGGAGAGCCAACCAGTGACGGCGTTGCCAGATCCGTTCGGGCGCCTTGTTGAGAATGAGGCCCAGGGCCCGGTCGAGAGGGATCTCGGCCGCACCCTTGCGCCGGTCGAACCACTCTATCCCGTAGCCCTTAGTGCGTAGGGCCGCGGTGAGGACGTTGATGTCGTAGTCTCCCATGCCGAGTGCCAGTCGGTGTGGGTTCCACCGTAGCCACCCGCCCCCTTCAAGCTTGCGAGAGGCGTTTCCCAGGTCGGTGGCGATGGCCTCCAGATCACGTTGGCTAAACACCGGGCCCTGGAGCTGGCAGAGTCGAGAGATGGCGGGTAGGGTACGCATGGGTGGTCAGTGCAAGTGAGGTGAGCGAGGAGGTGGGGAGCGGGGCCACTGTGGCGGTTCGGCCTGTGGTATAGACCCTGCAGCGGATGGCCGACCGATCGGGCGGATTGCATGCCCCATGACACAGAGGCAGGAGCTGCGAACCCGCACCATAGAAGCACCAGGACTGTGCCTGGCTGGTTTTTTTTCCCGCGCCTGTCCGGGACTCCATACGAACCACTCGGTGGGTACCGCGGGCAATTCTCGCGATGCCCATAAGTCAAGTGGCACGCACCTGCCAAGTTCGGCTCTCTCATCTTAAGTTACAGCCGGGCGGCTTGCGAGGTGTCAGCGTGTATGTAGGGGTAGGGGGGGGAGACAGCATGACGTACCAGGTTATTAAGCGTATGCTGTGAGTGGCGAGTCCAGGCATAGGCGCAGATAGAGTACATGCGGGCGAGGAGGAGGGGGGCATGGATAGGTGGACGGTCAGTATGAGGTGGCCAGTGGTATAAAGGACGGCCGGAAATGAGCAGTCGGTCTTGGCCCTCTGGCACGGTCCCGCCCGAGAACCTCGCTCGGTACCGTTCTGAGGGCAGATAGACTAAGGCCGCGCCACATAGAGCCTAGGCTAGCCTTCTCGGAATGAGGGTGGGTGTCTTGCTCCCAAATCGACAAGTTTGGAGAATGGGTCCCCGTCTCGGATCGGCCATGACTGGTGCTCTTCTCCTGGGACTGACCAGTCCACATTCACAGGCGTCTGCCAGGACAGAGGCTTTTATCGTCGTATAGTAGCGAAGGCAGTGCATGTGAGGAGAGTACGTGGGCTTGGGTTAGTCTCGGGCACTTACCATGGCACAGAGCCAGTAGGTCTGGCGCTCGTGGTAGATGAGCTGGTCGGACATGTATGGCCAAGTCCGGTCGAAATGCACAGGGTCCGGCGACGGGGGTAAATGGTAGGTGCAGAGTTGATAAGAGAGAGGCGGAGGTGGGTTGAGGGGAAGGGGAGGAGGCACAGAGTGAGGATGGTAGTGGAGAGAGGGAGGGGAGGGGTTAAAGAGGGGCGGATAGTTGGGACCCCGAAGGTACAAGGTGCCGAGCTAGCAGCTTGGGCGGAGGTTGGTTATAAAGGGGGGGAGGGGTCAGGCGACAAGGCCGTCTACACACCACCCAGTGTTGGCCAGGGAGTGCAAAGTTGTCGTGCAGTTGGGTCGACGGAAGGCAGAAAAGAACAAGGTGCGCAGTGGGCTGTGCTCGGTGAGGTCCCTAGAGCGGTGGAAAAAAAAGGAAGGTAAATGCGCCTGGTACCCGAGGAACCACCAAGGCTCTGGCTGGCCTAGGAATTGTCGGGCCAGTGGAAATCCAAAGAAGGGGCGTGTTGTGGCTGCTTATGAGTTAGAGCCAGGCCCAGCAAATTCCGAAGGGAAGGGGTAGCGAAGAGGGCGGAAAGGCGGGCCGTTGCTGAGATATAGCGCGCAGCACACGAGCGCCCTAGGCAGGGCTGGCCAGGTTGAAACACCGCCCCAGGTCACAGCTAGTGTCTGACGGTGGCGGCGGTCGATGAAGCAGGTGAGTGGGGTGGGTAAGGAGAGGGGCCACACCAGATAGCCGCCAGCGGTCAAGTCATATGGCCGGATGGAAAGCCGGCCAAGAGGGGATAAAGGGACGGTGACTCCCTCAGCCTAACGAGAAAAAGAACGGCTCTGTTTTGTGGGTGGGTGTGGCCCCGTGTAACTTGATAAAACGCGTCGGTCAGACCAAATGACACTGGTCGTCTCCGCCCCAAAGCGAAAGGCTGAGGTCGTTAGGCTCTGCCCACCCAACCTTATGGGACGCCGGGGGTACGGGCGTGGCGACCGTCCCGAGGCTTGAGCCGCTGTGATGGCTAGAGCCGTCGAGCTGCACAGGCTATGCCTCGGGCGCCATATCGTAGCCGAACACGAAGAGGAGTCCAAGAGGCACTCTGAGTCAGGCCACCTGAGAATTGGCGGCTATTTCACAGCCATGGGGGGGGGCTCTACATCTGTCGGGCGGAATCAAGCGCCGGTATATACCCTGCCACTCAGCCCCCCCCCTACTCTCGTCAAAGTTGGTTTGCATTGTGCGAATGGACTCAGTAAGCGGCAGCGGCTACCAAAGGTCCGACAGTATGGTCTGGTAGATGAGGAGCGTTGCTGTGCTACGTCTGGATCAATGTTTCTGTATCTTTTGCTGAATCTACCACCGGAATCAAGAGGGGTGGGAAAGCAGGCCTGCGTGACAATCATGGGCCATAGCACTAGCCAGCATCATCATCGGCAAGTACCCACCCCTTCTCAGTCGCCCGGTTCTGTTACATGTGATTATTACCTGGGGTATTATAGGAGGGAACTTCCGGCTGCGGTCACACCAGATTGGCCACCTTCTTTTCCTTCCTACTGCAATTACGAGTCCAACTGCTCTGACTTTCCGTGTTCCTTCTTTCGTTGTAGCTAGGGGTTTTTTTATGGCCTGTCTATATTGAAGCTGCACGCCAACTATAGCCAAGTTTTCTATGGCCCAGTAGCCCGGCCCCAACCGTGAATCAAATCATGCAGAACACTGCACAGAACATGTTATGGCAGGAGCTGGCCGTCTTCGGCAGCTGTGACGTAAGTGGGCCCCCAGCGAAATTGATGGTAACCAGTGCTAGTGAGGCCAAGCATAGCCATGTCGTGAAGAGCCAGAACTCCAAAGCCAGCAGTGGCTAGAATGCGCAGTCCCCAACTACTGCGACATGTCCGTACAGCCTCGGCGAGGATCGTATGTGGGGCCACCCATTCCCCATTACCCTCCTTCTGTGCTAAAATATCATATTCAACTTGCGGAACAATCGAAACTACATCCTGAACCAGGTCGCTGACGCCCTGTCGACGCTTGGGGTACGAGGTTTTATTCCCAATATCAACCTACTTGCACCTCACTCCCTGGACCTCAATGTCAAAGTAATCGGGCCGGCGTATACCGTCAAAGTAAGTGGTGTGTGATCCTTGGCAACCCGTTGCATCTACTTCGCAGAGAAAGCTGCGGCGGTCTTCCTGCTAATCATTTACCTCGGCTCGTAGCCAATATCGGAATCCAACCCAACTCGGACAGATGGTCAAAATCGGGGATATTACCAAGAGCGCGGATAACCGTCCCATCCGATCTGACCACTTCGTAGATAAGCTACCCGAAGGAGCCGTCCTAGTCATCACGGCGCCACACGACTGCACCAATGCGGTGGTGGGCGGACTACTAGCTGGACGAGCGAAGGTGCGTGGCGCCCGGGGAATCGTAGCGGACGGACGGGTCCGGGATTTAGCCGAACTGCAGGCCCTGGGTTTACCGGTAAGCTTACAGATGACCCAAGCTAAAGCTGGACGGCCAATTAGCCAGTCAATCCGGAAGATGGCAGCGCCATCAATTTGTCGTTTAGATTTACAAAAAAAAAAGAATAGAATAGAAAATTACGATTTTTCGTATCCTTCTTCACCAGCTCCCTTGACTGACATTCACAATGTTTCCCTGTCCAGGTTTTTGCCCGCGGCCTGTCCTGTACGGGAACACGTGGCCGGGTCCGGCCGGCGCCCTGCACAGAAGATAGTGGTCCGGCCTCCGTCACCGTTGAGCACGGCGAGGACAGTATGCCAATCTTGGTGACTAGCGGCGATACGATGGTCGCCGATGTGAATGGGGTCATGCGTATCCCGGCTGCTCACCTAGCCCGTGTGGTAGAACTGTGCCAGAAGTCACGGCCAATCGAGGAGCGGTGCATGGCGGATATCCAGGCGGGGCACGGGTTCCAAAAGACACTGGCCAAGTACCGCCCATCCTAACCTTACCAAGTGGTACGTTTGCAGGTGCAACCACTATCCACGCTTCTCATTTAGTAAAGGCCATATTTACAACAATTGCATTTAGCTCACCTAGGGTGGAATTCAGATTGGCCGAATATACCATACTTGATGACTAGTACCAATGCCGTGATGCAGCTATACTATGAGGGAAGCACCTGAATCCATATCAGGAATGTTGGCATGTATAAGGCTCTTTATTAAACCTGGCAAGTGATCCAAAGAGGACAGCACAGATATGTGAATTCGGTACGTAGTCTAAGGTGTTGTACGTCGGGGTTAATAATTTGCTTTCCTATTTTCATCAGTCCGGCTATCCTCTTCGCTTTAACGGCCAGATGGAAGCATTTACTTCCCGCCGCCATAGTGTCGAATATTAGACATTTGCCAATGGCGGAAAAATACTTTGGTCACATACCTGGGATGCATCTAAAATCGATGCGTGAGACATGGCGATGAGGTCAAATCATCGAATAATATGAAGCTGGAGGTCTCAGATCGTAGTGTTTCAGATAAAGCCTAGGAGAGTTAACAATGCCCAATCGATTGGTATAATCCATTCTAGGATTAAACCATTTCCAACTTCACACCTTGCTTTTTTAAACCATCCATCATGACTACTTTTCGAACGCCACTCCTCCACACCACCCAAATTAACCAGGCATGATGTATGGGTCCTTATTGTTAATCACCATCTGGAGGGCCGCAAAGCAGATGCTATTCTAAATGTTTTGACTTCCACACTGGGCCCAGCTGCCCCTGGCCACTCCACCACCTACAGGTGGCTGGCTAGCTTTCGCACCGGTCACTACTCTTTTGCAGATGACCCTTGTCCTGGCCGCCCATCAGATGACATTGGTAGATATTAGGAGGGTGTGATCCTGAGACGGCTAAAGGAAGACCCTCAACAGACTGCTGAGCAGCTGACCTGGGCCTGTCATACTTCCCCCTAGTACCATGCACAATGTCCTGCGCAGGGACCTCTACAACCTCACCGATGACCAGTACCATTAGCGGCTACGGTTTGCTCACTGTGTTCTTGGAGGAGTTTGACGGGGGCCAGTGACTACCTGCTGGACTCCATCATCACAGGCGACGAGACCGGGATGTACCTTTATGATCCTACCCCCTACTGGCTCTAGTCGCCGGAGGTGGTGCCCTACATGTGGCCCTGTCCCAACTGAGACTCACTAAGGCCATACCATACCCAAGGTGATACTGACCATTTATTTCACCAGGCGTGGCCTACTACACCTGAGTGTCAAGCCTCCCTGGTGCCAGGGTCTCCGCCGAACTCTATGTAGAGTACGGGCTGGAGCCCACGGTCCAGGCCTGAGTGGAGGCACATGGAAGTCTGGACCATCACTCTTTGCAGCTTCACCATGATAATGCACTACCACATTGTGCTGCAGCTACCCAGGCCTACATTTCCGCCTCTAGACTTAAACCTCTGTCAGCCCCTCCCTACAGTCCTGATCTGCCCTCCCAGCGACATCTGGCTGTTCAGGAGTGTCAAACAGCGGCTGAGGAGTAGGAAGTTCAACACACTGGAGGCAAGTCGTGGGCGCCTGGCAATCGGAACTTTCCAGACTCCTGCCAAGTGGCTTTAGAGCCTGCATTAATAGCTGGATAGAAATGGCTCGCTGAGTGGTGCAGAGTGATGGTGGTTATATTGTCTACCCATCCATTGACTTCGAAAATTGGCACACGCTTGTATAGCATCTATATTATTACTATATACCTTTATCACCCTGCATGGAGCTCCTTTGGCGCCGGTTTACCTTTCTATACCAGCCGAGGCTGAGCGGTATGGAGACGGGAATTGGACGTCGGAATGGCAACGGCACTAAGCTAACCAAAGGAGTGAATATCCACCGGACCCAGGTAGAAAGGTACGGGTTCTAAACCGACGCCATGTCCCTAACGATAGTATAGGTGGCGCTCTATATATTAAGACACCCAAATCTAAATGACGGTTATTCAATATAATTGCCACCATCCTGTATCGCTCGGCGAGCTCTTTCAACCCAGCCATCGTAACAGGCTCTAAAGCCATTTGGTTGGTCGTAGGGGGCTTGGTACTTGGGTGCAACTGGCCCCATCTGGGTAAAATAACCACTCTGCCTTCCCTTCAACGTGCCCTTAGGTATGACACAGCCCGGGTGAGTCTGGGTTGAAACAGGTGCCCCTAGTCGTTCTCACTTGTGGCAGTCAAGCCCAGCAGGTACGCACTGGCCCGTCGAACTCTTCTAGGAAAACGGTGGCAATAATGTACCTGCTGGCGGTGCTGGTCGCTGGTGGGGTTGCGGGGGACCCGGCAGTTGAAAAGGCCATGTCATCACAGATTCCTGCGCAGGGGGTTGTGCACAGTGGTAGGGGAAGTGGGCCAGACATGGGCTAGTTGGTCCGCAGTCAGTGGAGAGTCCTCCTCCGGCAGTCTCAGAGCTATAGCCCCGCAAAGTTTGCCAATGCTGTCTGATGGGTGGCCAAACCAAGGCTCCTCTTCTAAGGAGCAGTGGCCTGTACAACAGGCGAGCTTGTCTCTTGTTGACGGTGATACGGCCAGATGCAGCCTATCCCAGCAGGACGCTCAGTTCATGCTAATGGCTATCTGCCTTGCGGCCCGCATACTGACATTGTTAAACGAGGACCTGCACATCAGGATTAGTAGATTTGGGCGGGGTGGGGGATGGGACTTCGGAAGTCGACACAACGAAAGAATAAAATACATATATATATTGGAAGTGAGGAACGTTCCGATCCTGATATGGTCATGCCACTCAACCCTTCGCCTTCGACGGCCTTAGCTTTCATCTACAGCGCCAAGATCTAAAACCTCAAGCCATGATTACCGCCGGGATATCGAATCGCCTGTACATCTTAATGAGGAGTTCGATATTCGACGCCTGTGTAAGATCGTATTTCATCGAGCCTCAAGCACCCCCACCGAGGTCCCTCTTACCCTCTCGACATGGAGTAGATGTGCTTCATTTTGACCCTGCTCACTCCCAACGACTACTTTCCTGCTTCCTGCCATGTACACTAAACGACACTATCTAATGGCTCCAGCGAGATCCAAGCGGTACTCACTCGCCTCCCCTCCCCATCTGCCCTCTGCTTAGTGCCATACCAGGGGAACCACTCCTGCACCCATCTCGTACCACGGCTAGTGCGGGTTAGCCATGACCTATTGACGGGTAATGTCGGCCAATCTAGCTATTGCCCAATAATCTGCCTTCGTAGTCCAACCATGCTGGCGTTCCGGAAAAGTGACGTGCTCAGAGCATTGTTTGGCTAAGGGATGTACAGCTATTTATATTGTTGAGTTGTGAAAGGGTGCCACACGAATGGCAGGTTTAGGAGTGACAATAGGCATGACAACTCATACCGGCAACCCATGTGCCATGAGCGTTAGGAAGCAAAGAAAGGGGGATACTGATTTAACAGGAGTGTGTGAATAGGTAGGAGGGCAAGCAGTCGGAGCTGCAGCTAAGGTATACCGGGAAAAGGCGGTAGTGGAGAAGGTAATACAATGACCAACTTGATAACACCAGGGAAGACTAGGCGTGAGGGTGAACCCGTACGAACGGCAGCGGTTCACCCGCTAAGAAATGGTCGGCTAGTATAGAGGTTCTAGCAGTAGCCGGCACCGGTACCGCAGTAGCCCCACTTGGAGCAGCACTGGGT
>JANBPT010000889.1:0-19917 GCA_027575765.1 Tieghemiomyces parasiticus
CACCCTGCCTTCCTCGGCAAAGAGATTACCCTTGCCGCGTGTTCCTAATATGGCACCTCTCATTTTATTCCCTTTGGTGCACAACTTCACACCACTTCCGGGCCACTCATCACCTCACCCCTATCGCGTCCCCCTCTTCAGCACCAATCACGAGCAATAGCCACCGACTTACGTCGGTAACCCCCTATTAGTCAGTTTTAAAATATATATAAAAACATGTGATGAATAGAGGCCAAACTCCAAGGCGTGGAAGGGAGTAGGCTGTACATCCCTCAGGCTATGACGTCTCTAGAAAATAATACTACTGCCCCCCCTCTGCGCTACGAAGCGATAAAATTAATTAACCAATGGGGTGATCAATGGGTGCATTAGTTTTAAGGACTGGTAGGAACAATAGAAAAAACAGCAGTGATCGTAGATGCCGCCCAAGGGCGGAAGCAAGTAATCTGAGCTCAAAAAAAAGAGTCTGCGACTCCTACTTCGTACAACTTCACCAGGACAGATCGAGCTACTCTATACAGCCCTGCTGGCCCGTGAAAGCCAACTGTACGACCGGTAGTCCTCAAGACATCCCTACGTGTATATATATATATATATATAGTTGCCATATATTTCCCGATCCGCGCCAAGTACGGGGCGCAACAGCGACCAGGGGCCCGTCGACCTCTGAAAGGAGATGATAATCTAGCGTTAAGGATTTTGCATATCAGGCCACTCTTGGAAAAGTTGGGACAACAACTCCTACCGCGTTGGTGGAACGTAGCGTCCACCCAACGCCCCACTGACGGGTATGGTGACACAAACGTGGCAGTGTGTCGAATTAGGACCCACACAATCATCTCAACTGGGTAGGGAGAGGCATCAGGTCTAGTCGTTTAGTGAGGGCTTCTTTAAGGTCGACTATCGCTGTATAGAGAGCCATGGATTTGCTACTACATTCCGAAGCCTCTCATTTTAGCATTATAGGATGCCATTGAAGTCAAGTATTTAGCAAAGTCCTAATCACCATGGTAGATCCGTTCAAGAAGGTAAGTTTATCTAGTTCGATACGCCACCGAAACAAGCCACAACTATTGGCACAGCTGGACCAGACCAGGTACAACGCGTTAGGCTGTCAGGTCGGAGTCTGACGCGGAAACCCCGGTGGCACGGCGTAACCTAAGTGAGTGAGGGCGAGTCGGACAACCAATCCACTGTAGTCGATTACGCTTCCTTTGACCATCTACCCCCTGCTCCTTTTTAGCTGCTCTTGTAACGCATACTAGGTGAGCCACTTGCCTAGGCCAGTATGGGCCCACTCCGCAAAAAAATATATATTGCGGTTAGAGAAAGAAAACATGAGAGAGAGGGTAACGGTTGCACGTCTCATTCCGGTCCTCCCGGTCGAACCGCCCCCCCTTCTCCCCGACATCGCAGGTCCCCTCTACCATGATAAGCTGTTGGGGGGGAGGGGAAAACGCCGTTAGAAATGGTATTTAAAGCAAGGCGAGGATCAACCTGCCACGCTTGCCTCCTTTTCTCTCAAATAGGTGCTCTGTAATCCGTATTTCGCTACAATTTCCCCGCTTGTTAACAAAACAAAACCCCTTCTTTAGTTTAGGTGACCTCCTCTAAGCTCGTGAACAACCACCATGAAGGTCGCCCTTACCCTCGCGACACTCCTGTGTGTCGTCGCCTGTTCGCCCAATGACAGCAGCAGCACCCACCAGCAGGATACCTCGCACATCCAGCCGGTCGAAGCGTCCGAGACGATCGTGTCATCCCCTTTTCAGCGTCTCGCCAATATGCGGGTGGAAGCGGTGGAGTTGTTTTCCGAGATTGTAAGTGGACATGCTGACGGAGCTTAAAGGGAGGGCAGAGAGAACAAAATGGCGTTAGTTGTTGTCGTCAATGAAGTAGCGTCACTAATTGAAGAAACCGAGTGGCCAACACGGTTTTGTCGTTGCAGTGTAAACATACACACACACACACACGCACACATATATATATATATACGAAACTTACCCGCTAGCCCACCTTCACATAATCCTCAAACCCTTCCCAATGACCTGTTTCCGGCTTACCTTGTATTCCTCACCTCAAACCAGCTGCCGAGCACCATTCGTTTCCACAACGAATTCGCCCCGTTCTACGCGGCCCCGGACAGCGATTACGCCTTTATTTACAACCTGAGGCCTAAGGAACAGCCGAAGTTCCCTCATTTCACCCACCTCAACCACGATAGTGCCACGGCCGCCGCCACTGCCAGCGCCGAAGCCGGTGCCCCGTCCCCGGAGAGACTAGCCAGCCTCAAGATGATCCTTCTGGGGAAACTTGTCGAAGGTAGTCTCGCCACGTCGATACACAAGTCGGCGGCCGTCGGTTCGGCGGGGTCCACTTCGAGCCATCCCGCCGCGACGCAGGTCCTTCCGGTCCCCACCCCGCGGTACCTGGCCCTCAATGACCTGACCGATAGCCAGTGGCTCAGCAATTTCCCCTTCCTCGCCAAGTCCCCCTCGCTTACCGTCGCCGAACTCTCGGCCACCATCCGGGGGTTCCTTAACTACTACCTGCGGTCGGCCACCTCACCGGGCTACATTGCCCAGGCCGTCCGGAGCTTCGGTCAAGGCGTCCCGGCGGAATCTGAGCGGGAGTGGGCCGCCTGGGGTCTCCGCGACGCTGCTAGCCTGCAAAGTATCGCTAGGTGGGCTGAATCCAGCGCCACCCAAGCCTGCTTGTGCGCCCTCGTCTGGCGGCTGAACCATGCGGGCGAGACCGATAAGCTAGTCGACCTGGTACGCGACCTGTTGTTTAGTCCCGCGTCATCCGGGGGCTACGGGATTTATATACGCGCCCGCCAATTGCTGCTGTTCGGTTTGGTCGTGGCCGCCGACCATAGTGACGAAACGCTGGTGAATCAATTGACTTTGCTGCTCACCACCGTCAATTGGAGCTACAATCTCTCGACCACCGGTCCCGATGATATGAAGGCCTTGTATCTGGGATGCTTGGAAAGCAACCCGCGTCTGAGAGCCACGGCGGCGTATTTACAGTCCAAGTGGGGCGGAGTGGTCCCGCTGGACGCCGAGGCCATTGCCCAGAGGAATGCCCAGGAGGACCGGTTTAAGCGCCTGGGGCTATGTGAGCGGATTATCGATACGGATTGGTTGATGATGTACCAACCGGGCGGTCAGTTTGGTGTGCCCGTGGTTGAGAAGGAGCTATATTCGAGCCTCTACGGCGAGACATACCGTTTTCTTTCAGTAGACACCGAACCTGAAGCTGAGCCCGCCACTACGGTAGAGTAGTAAGCTGCTCAAAAAAGGTTCGGTATCGGGGGCCATTAGGCATTAGGTGGTTGATATTATCTTGGTGGTGGTTTTCGTTTCGGCTCTTCGATTCCGACGGTTGCAACGAGCGTTTGGTTGCCAAAGTTAAATGCCTTGGCTATCCAAGGCCTTTGTGGGAGGAGAACCCTGCCTACTTTGCAACCGGGAGGCTCGCTGTTCCTCTTTCTTATGTTTTAACGATTCTAGTAAATAACGTCATTGAAGTCTGTAGGGCCAATATCCAACTATAATAGGGCAGTGCTTGCGTGTCGAACTGCCGTCCAATTCAGATGGTGTAGGGTGATCACCCCAACTCACACCCCCTTCCTTCGTTGTGTCCGCGTGACCCCGGTCGCCACACCGTGACCGTGTGCTGCACGACACAGAAGGCTAAAGTGACCACCGCCGCCTCTCCTTACTATCAGCTGGGACCAGAATCCCTCTGGCAGCCTCTCCAGCTTTACAAGTCCGCGCTGTTGATTACCAGCATTCATTCGCTGCCTCGCCTGCACATTCACAGCATGTCACTGGTAAGTGGTGGTCCGGACCGAAAATCCGTGCCACAACTCCCGTCTCCATAGGCCGTCGACCGTTAGCTCCTGCCGCCCACCCATCTTTCTCCACGCTGACCCATCCGAATTCCCTCGACCTCACACCGCGGCCAGCCAAGCTATAAGGTTTGCTATTTCGCATCGACGCGCGAAGCCGTCGGCGGGCACGAGTACGAGCAGTTTGACTTTCCAGCCGACCAGACCGGCGGCCTTACCGTCCAGCAGGCGGTCGACCGGTGTCGGGCCCGACATCCCAAACTGGTGCCCCAGCTGGGGTCCTGCCTGGTGGCCCTTAACCACGAAATCGTGCCGGATATGGCGGAAACGCTGGTCAGGGCCGGTGACGAGCTGGCGCTTATTCCGCCGGTCAGCGGGGGTTGATTTTTTCCCCTTCCGCACACACTCCCCCCACCCTACCTCCCTTACCAGCCCACCCGAGTACTACTAGGTGTTGGGAAGGAGTGAACCTTAAGGTGCTTGGAATGTTTGAAACGAGCGTGGCTAGGTCGCAACGGATGGAGGCGAGGAAAAAAAATGTACGGCCCCTGGCATAGTGGAAAGGATGGTCAATTATGTACTAGAGAGCGACACTAGCCCTGCCTGTGCACGTTTCCCCCCCCCCACCTGTTTTTTTTCCCCTAATGTTTCGTAACTCGGCCGAGACATCAGACAGTGGAGCTGTTGGAGGCTGTGAAGAGCCTGCCACTCCCTTCGAGCACGGCACGGCGGTAGCGTCGGCAAACCCCCGTCGATGAAGCTAGGTGGATGGCCTAGCGGCGCTCGCATTGTTTGATGTAGGGGGCAGCGGGGCAGGGCAGATACGTCCGGGTTAAATGGCGTTAATATATGTAACAATACTTGAATTAGTAAGATGACTTTGAAGTTAATTGTAGTATGACATTGGGACTTGGAGTGCTACTGTTAAAACCTTACCTCCTAAAGCTAGGCGCAGACACACCATACAGCCATTGGCAACGCTGAGAGTCACACAGAAGCCTGCGGGCTCCGCACCTCAGCCCCCCTCTCTCTCCATCTAGGTCAGTAGTCATGGTAGGGGTGGTCTGATTAAATTCTACCCGCGCCCCTGGGACACGTTGCAGCCTCATGGTACATACCTGTTTGGCCTGTATGGTGCTACGGTGGGCCGCTGGGTCCTATAATTCCACAGGCCTATGTAACGTCGAAGGCGGGGGAGGACAGCCGGCAGAAGGGTTGGGTTCAGATTGGCGAGTCTCTAAGGGATACAAGAGGCCATGTCCATTGGTTTTCGACGGTCATTTTTATTATTTTGGAACGCTTAGGAGGGGCCCGGGAACTAATGACCAGACCATGAGTAATCTCCGAATGGCTTGGCCCGCATTGCATATATTTTTTTCCACCAAGGTCTCATGGGCTTCGGGCACTCGGCGGCGAAAGGTCTCTAGAGGGCACCCGATGGCTTCCCCACCGACCTGGCGGCCTAGGCCGGACGGGCCTTTAATAATCCAATCGGTCTTCCGCTCCTGGGGTATACCGTTTTTTTATGCCCCGCTCGCCACACATACCGCCGCCAGAAGCACGCATCCCGGTCCCCTCTTGGTCCCAATAGACCGTTGATCAGAAATTTATACGGTCACTTTGGCTTGCGATGGCAGGGGGGAGGTCCACGCAGTCATTAAGGGGCGGCGGAAAAGTCGGGGTTAGACTCTTGAACAAACAATGGGCACCCTTTCCCTTGTCAGATCCAGCTCAGACTGAATTGTCGACCTACGACAGGAGAGCGGGCGAAAAAGAAGGCCCGCTAAACCTGTGTATTTACCTGCCGCTAATGAAGTGCGTGGCTTCGGGGGTAATAGGTTAGCTGGGGCAGCATTGCAGCCTGCTGGTTCGCTGCGCCCAATGGGTCGGCTGGCCAGGAAATAAAGCCGATTTCGGGAGGCGAGGGTCGATCTTCAGGGCTGGTTGCTATCTGGAGGCCAACTCGCAGGAACCAACCACATGGGGGGGGGATATCCCGCACTTCGGCCGGCCTTGTGGGACGCGGGTGGGAGGTTGGTGGTGGCTTCCAGCGCTCCCTGAACCCCCTTTACTCGGCCGCCGTTTATCTCTCGACACCCGTTATCTCCAGCGGATAGAAGATAAAGGGATAATCGCGAGCCTTTTTCCCGAGAATCGGGCCCTGGTCATTTAGTCTCAGCTGAAGAGTAGCCATTGCAGCCGGGGTATGGAACGGATGTGTCGAGGCAGGGAAGGGTGGGGCGCGTGACCGCCATGGTGTGGGCGGCAAGTCTCCCACGCATGTTTATGGTAGAACCCCACCCTCTTTGCGCTATCCACAAGGGCATTCTGCTGTCGAAAGCGTCTTACCCGCCAGGGTTCTGCAACCTGGTGGGGGCACCTGATCCAACCTCCTCACCGTGACTGCAGAAAACAAATATTAAATAAGGCGCCATGCCGTTGCTAGATGCCTTGGCCAGGCTGCAGCTGGCCGCCACTGTCGCCTCCAACCACCGGGTTAAGGGGACCGCCATAGCCCACGATGATCCATCTGCCGCTGACGCCTACACAAGACACCGCATCTCACCCCACCCCTCTAATTGGCGCCTGCAGAGGGAAGGGAGGTCGGAATGCCTCCTAGCCCACCAGGCGGCGGTGACTTGGGGTGCAGAGAAATGCGGCGTTCCAGGGTAATGGGAGTGGCCGTATCGGGGCGCGGTGCGGTGCGGGCGGCCCCTGCCATGTTCATTCCGGTCACCGTTTAGAATATCGCACTTTAATGTCGTCGAGGCGTGGGCGTGGAGAGTAGGGCAACAGCTGCCATTGGGCCCGCCCCCACCCGCCGCGCCACTCCATTCAGTTCGGCATGCACAGGGAGCAGGAATGCCACTGTTCACGTCCTCCATTAATGGCAAGTACGCAAGGAAAACGTGACCCGGCCGAGGAGGACAATGAAGCGGGGGCGGGGGGGAAGAATGCGTTCCGTCCGACCTGTGCGCAGGCCTGCGTTTACTACTACAAGGCCAGGGCAATGTACTGCTGCGCCGGCTGGGTACCCCGCTTTGCACCCGCACCACCTGACCTAGGCCTGACGGCATCCCCAGACCCCCTTTAGTGAGGGGGGGGGGAGAATCCACCATGGCCTCGCGCGTCTGCCAATAGTAATACCGGCGGCTATTCACATGGGATCGGTTTCGCCCCCACTCTTCGTCTCCTCCCGGACTGCTGCTTACGCAGCAAGTAGACACGCAGTAGGGGTGGGGATGGGCCCAGTCCTTTGAGCAACGCTCTCGTTTGACCCGGCACATGGATGGAAGAGCAGTGGGCCGTTGCCTTTCTAATGTCCGTTGGCTGGCAAGACACGACGAGTCCCACAAGAAGGAGGCGTCGCGTGCCACCGCCGGACCTGTAGGGAACGCTGTGTGTGGGTATGTTTCTGGTATTCGGGAGAGGGGAATAGTGACGAAGGTGGGAACGTCGGGCCTAGTCTGCGGTCACCTCCCACCAGCAGGATTGCCCCCCTTCTCTCCCTCTCGCCCCAAGAAACCACGACACCGGCTTTTCATAATGGGCAGTAGCCGAGCGGATATGAATGAAAGCCGGGAAGGTCTGCAGGGTTATGGGAGGAGTGGGCTCAGGGCGACCGTGCTCGGATCCAAACGTGTACCCTGAACACCGCCTCCCTGGCAATACATAGCATGGAGGTTAATTTCCACCTCGGCGCTACCCGCCGATAGAAAGAGTATATATGCGCCGCCTTCACATACAGGGCGGACCCCTCCCTTCGACCACGATTCCAACCGGTCCCAGCGTCTGCTGTGGGCCGGGAAAAGAAGGGCAGCGAGATGGGCGGGGAGAGGCAGGGGTTGTATCTTGTTGAAGGGAGGGGGCGATAGGGCGCGGGGATTTATAAACAAGCCGCCCTGCCCTCCATCGGCCGTCTCCCGTTTACAACCCCGCCCGCCCCTCTACCGGACGCTCCCTCCCTCTATCTCTGGCCTCACCACAGCATACTCTACGCACGGCCCGTCTGCCTCTTCCCAGCCTCCACGTCACACGCACCTCCCACCCAGGCTCCGCCACCCTAACCTTCTACTTACTGATAACTAGGGCCACCCCCCACTCCAAGCCTCTCCTCCTCCTTTTCCTCCGCCGTTTCTGCACATTCCTCCTCGCCAACGCCGCCTGGCCCACCGCCCATTGCCACTTGAACCCTAGCTTTTGCCCCGCTCTCTATCCTCATCGGCACCACGCCACGCCGCCCTGCCCTGCCATTTCACCCCCCTCGCCAAGCTTGCACCGACCCTCGGCTCTACGGCCTCTGCAGCGAAGTATTGCCACCCAGCCTCTTTGTTCAAGCACCTGCTGTCCCCTTCTCTCCGCAGCGCCGTGCGATTCCGTTCGCCATGACCAAACCTAGCCCCATTCTGTAAGTCTCTCCAGGTATCGGCCAGCAACAGCCCACGACAGCTTTTGACCTACCTTGCTCGTTGGTAGAGTGTGCTGTGTTGTACGGCACCGAAGGGGCCCGGCTTCTCTCTACGTACTACCACTATTTTGGCGGGCCTCTCCCCTGCCTTCTCAACTTCCAATTCGGCATGGAATATTTCTATTTTGGGTTCCGATGGGGTTGTGGGCTGAGGTGGGGAGAGGAACCGATGGATAGAAGCCGCTTCTGGTGTACATAGACGCCGTTCGCCTCCGCCGCTTGGCCTTGCGACAGATTATTGCAACCACCTTTTCCGTACCCATATGGGCCCGGTATTCCTGGACAACGCAGCTAACTCGCGCGCGATACTACCTTATCCTCACCCCATATCTACGTACCTTGCCAGCCGATATGACACCACCTTTGTGAAACGGGTGGCCGAGTTCAACCTGCCCTGCACGGCACACCACTGGTAAGTCACTAGTGAAGTACGACACCCTGGCTGTCAAGGGCCTACACTGACCCATAATGAACGCTTCTGTTCGGGTTGATGACGCTCGTTTCCACCACTCAGTCTATCGCACCCTCCCCCCCCTCGCTAACCGACTGTTGCCCTCCCCCCTTACACACTACCGCTTCCCTATTCATATCCCAACCCATCGACCCTGCGGCCCCCTTCTCCCCTCCTTTGGCGCACATTGCCTCAACTAGGCAACTGCAGGATTGCGTGGTGTGTCCCGACAACCGCTCGACGATCTATGCGCTGAACGACTACTATGTGCACAAGTTCAACCAGAACCACTGCCAGGTAAGACGCTGCACGGATCCGTGGCTCGCCACTTCCCTGGTCCGGACACTCACGGTTCTTCCCCGGGGCAATTGCGTGTTTATTTACTGCCAAGGGCTGGGTTGGTCTACCTGACGGTGATGATGAGGTTATGATGTGGCCAGGTCCCTCTGGATTCTGCCTGCCCTTTTGATACCACTGCGGACATTAATCTGCCTCTCGACCGGGATCCGCCCCCATTCGTTCCACCCCGCCTTTTGCTTGCTCTACCTTGACCGTGTCCGGTTTTGGTCGATCGCGGTACAGGTCGAACGCACTCCCCATCGATTTGACTTCAAATCAGTCAGTCTCAATGTTGGGTAAGTGTGCCACTTCGGCTCTGGAAGCGAGGGGGGGGGGCGTTAGCGATTGTTGTTACCCCTCCATCGCCCTTCCCCTCTCACTTCTTATCTAGCATTTGGCGTTGGAATCATTGCGCCCCCCCTCCAGCTCCACCTGACTCAGACTTCTCGGGCCAACCCACTTTATCGGGGGTAGTTTTCACCCACCTAACATAAAACAACAGTAGCTACCGCCACACTCCATCTCTAACCCCAGTATCTGCACGATCCCTCTTCCACCCTCCCTCTCGGGTTCCACCGCCAACAGCTTTGGTTACTCCGTCACCTCGAGCGAGACGGGTGAGATTTCGCTTTACAACTCCGCCCTGCGTGAGGCGCGGACGTACCATATTGGCAAGGACATCAATAACCACATTGCCTTCAGCCGCAACCCACAGTACCTGGACGCTACGGCGATTCGGTCAATCGAGCCGCATCTCCTGGCCTGCAACAACGATGGACATATCCGGGTGCTGTCCCTACCAGACCTCCGTATCCTTCAAAAGCTGCCTTTCCACCAGTCGGTCAACCACGCGGCAGTGAGTCCCGACGGCACGCGGATGGTGGCGGTCACCGACGACCAGGCGGTCCCGCTGTTTGATGCGCGCGGGACGACCTACACGCCAGCGCTCAATTTCAACACGCGCCACGGGGCCGCCTACTCGTGCCACTGGGATGCCTTCTCGACGACGTTCGCGGTGGCCACCAATTCTGGCTACGTGGACGTGTTTGACGTACGCAACCCGCAGCACAAGCTGGCCAGCGTGCGGGCCCTCCAGCCGGCCCAACAAGGCGGCGGGTCCTGCCGCGTCGTCAAGTTTGCCCCCAGCTACACGGTCGACCTGATGGCCTTCTCGGAACACACCAACTATGTGACGGTCGTGGATACCCGGAATTATACTGACGTTCAGCGGCTCCGTGTCGGCAACAACCAGATCATTACCGGGCTGGCGTTCACCCCCGATGGTGGCAACTTGTTCGTCGGCACCGGCGACCGGATCATCAAGTTCGCCGTCAACCAGACCGACCGACGGAGTTTTGGGTCCTACGAACTGGCCTAGTTTCCGATCTCTCTCTCTCCCCCCCCCTGCACAAGGGTGGCAGCGTGTGTTCGCGCCATTCGCCTTTTTTTTACTTTACACATGCCACACCGTGCCACCCTTTTTCGGCTCTATTTGATATATCTGTACTACTACTACTACTACTGTGCCTTTGCGCCTTGTACGTGCAATCCCCCTGTCCATCCGCTATTCCGAATGGTCAGGCCGTCCGCTTGTTTTTATTCGCCCACCCTTTGCTTGTCCCTACCACTCTGCCTCTGCCCCTCAAGGAAATGTCGCAATGAGGGGTTGGGGCCCCTTCTTCCACTGCACCTTCGTTTTCTGGGGTATATTAGCCCAGGTTCGCTCGATCTTTTCTCTCTCGTGCTGACTAGTGCGGGCCATTGGGCGAGAGAATAGGAGAGAGTTTAAAGCCACACACACCTTGTAATTGTACCCTGCCCGTGGTGACCTTTACTAGCCAGCACCCTTGTCGCCGTCGCTGTCTGGTAATGGAGCCCGTTACGGCATATCTTTTCCTAGCCCATGTACCGCTCTTTGTTGTTATTTTTGCCCTTGTTTTCTATTATTATCCCATCCTTTCATAAACACACTGATGATTTTTTTTCCCTAGGTCTATTCGTATTTCGGCAGTGACGTTCTGTACGACAGTAATTAGCCAGGCACCGTGAGGGTGTGGTGGGAGCAGTTTCCCGAGCCCTGTCCCTGGCAGGCAAAGCTCCACGGTCACCAGTAGAGGATAACAGTGCGCGGGTATATGTATTCAGAGGCAGGCTGGGCAGTCGTCCGACCTGATGAGGGGGGGAGGGAGTCCCTGAGGATGGATAGGCCCTGTGACTCGCTCCTTAGCAACGTCTAGTCTCGTGACGCCGGCGTGAAGCGGAATGTGATGCCTCTAGAGGTGAAACCTTCACTTATTTCTCTCCCCGTTTTGTTCTTTGAAGCTCGCGCATCCATGAGCCGTCATGTACACGCACTTACGCACGCCACCACTCTCGGCCCCAAGCATTCCAAGTCCGCGTGACCATGTGCGTTATCTTGGACCCCGACCCTGGGGCACGTGCAACTCCTGGGGGAAGGCTCCGCGGGTGGTAATGGCCGGTACGCTTGGCGACATACATATCATTCCTACGGGGAAAGGCGGTGACCCATATATTTATGGGGTGCTGGGACAAGAGACGGTTTAGGGGTTACGTATTCAGGCCAGGAGGGGACGAAAAGGCCTCGGCTTGCGACCCTGTTGGCGCACGGGCTGAGGCCCCGGGGTAGACGACAGCCCCTGCGGGAATGGCTCCCTATAATGGGGGCGAATAGGGTCGGGAGCTACTACATTGTAGAGAGGGGCGGCATCAGGGCTCGCTCGTTGGCACCGGCGACCACAGGTCGCAGCAGATACGGACACTTTAGCAGTTGATGGTGGTGCGGAGATATAAAAGGCGCGCGTGGGGGGCAGGAGGAGAGAATCAGCCTTGTCCCATCGCGGTTGTGTTGGCCTGTTCATCTATCCCCAGTTCCCCGCGCCAGTGCAGCATTCCCTCCCACGCCTGGGGTTCACACCCTTGCCTGTTGTGACTTGACCTTATCTCACCTGGCCGACTCCACCCACTTGTCCCAGCCCCTTACTTGAGCGGCTTACGCTTTCGCTCTAGGCTTTCCCTCCTCCCCGCCTCACACACCTTCTTCCTCCCCTACCCTCACCTTTCAACCCGTCGACGCTAGTTCAACCGCACCGTATCGTTCCTTAACCCTTAAGCCTGCCCTATAGCCCGCTACCCACCGATACCCGTACCTCCTCATTACCCTTCAGCCCAACCCCCACCTTTCCCCGTCCCTCCTTGCGTTAGTTGGCCATGCAGAAACACCGCGACATCACCCGGGACCGCTTCGGCAAGTTCCTGTCGAGCGGTCAGTTCGGCGACGTTTCGTTGGCCCACGTCCTGACCACTAAAATCGAAAACGGGCCCGACTACGTCAAGCTGGCGGTTTACTCCGTGCCCAACCAGCAGCGCATTCCCTTCGCTGATGCGGCCAAGGCCTCGTTCAAGCCTACCAAAGCCGGGAGCTCCTTCGGGCCAACCTGGGTAAGTACATGCTGCTAGAGTGGGGGGGGGGAGCTTGCGTTTGTAGAAGCTAGAAGGAGGAAATACAAGATTCTCTGCTGGACCAAGCTATTACAGTTTTTATCTAGTAGCCAGGGTGGACTTACTGGGCCTACACTCATATCTTGACGCTCCTTCAATTGGTACCACTCCTCACTGACCGCTCTCCGATCAAACGTGTGCGCTTCCGCCGGATCTAGTCCACTCACTGGTTCAAGATCAGTGTCAAGGTGCCCAAGGACTGGGTGGGCGAGGAAATCGAGTTCCGCTGGGACGCTGGCTGTGAAGGTCTCCTCTGGTCCACCGACGGAGTGCCGATCCACGGGCTGATTTCCGGTAAGCATGAGCAGTCACACTGCGTATCATCAGGTGGCTAACGGTCCACCCGTGCTACCAAGTGTCATTGGTCAGCCTGGCTGGATAGCGCCGCCAATTCCGCCCCACCCTCATATCCATTGCCATCTTGCCTCTCTCTCTCCCTCCATTCCCCCTCCCCTCACTCCCTACCACTTGGTCCCAACCAGGCACCCGGGTGGAGTACATCCTCACCGAAAAGTCTGTCGGTGGCGAAACCTTCCATTTTTACGTCGAGATGGCCTGCAACGGTCTGTTCGGCATGGGTGCCGGCGGGATGATTAACCCGCCGGACATGAACCGCTACTTTCGCATCGACCGTGCGGAACTGGCCGTCAATAATGTGGCGGCCCGCTGCTTGTGGCGCGATTTCGAGATCATCAAGGGCATTGTGGACCATCTCCCGGAACGCTCTCCGCGGGCTGCCCAGGCCTTCGCGGTGGCTAACGATATCTGCAACGCCTACGACCGTGACGATCTGACCTCCATCGACCGCTGCCGGGAACTAGCCGCCAAGTTCTTTAAGGCCAAGAACGGTGCCATTACTGCGGACGGCAGCGGCTCGGCCCAGCACCGAATCACCGCCGTGGGGAACTGCCATATCGATACCGCCTGGCTTTGGCCCTTCGCCGAGACCAAACGTAAAGTGGCCCGGAGCTGGAGTACCCAAATACGTCTCATGGAACAGTACCCGGCCTATACGTTCGCCGCGTCGCAGGCCCAACAGTTTAAATGGCTGCAGGAAAACTACCCCGTCGTTTTCAAGCAGATTCAGCAGCGCACGGCCCAGGGCCAGTTCATCCCCATCGGCGGAACCTGGGTCGAAATGGACTGCAACATGCCCAGTGGCGAGGCCCTCGTCCGACAGTTCCTGTTTGGCCAGCGCTACTTCCAGCAGCACTTTGGCCGTCGCTGTGAAGTCTTTTGGCTGCCGGACACCTTTGGGTACTCGGCCCAGCTTCCGCAGATTATCCGGGGGGCCGACATGCGCTACTTCTTCACTCAGAAGCTATCCTGGAACAACATCAACAAGTTCCCCCATACCACCTTCCAATGGATCGGGCTCGACGGCCGGAGCCAGGTCCTCACCCATATGGCGCCCAGTGAAACCTACGCCGCTCAAGTCCAGGTGGGCGAATTAGTCGATAGTGTCGACCGCCACCGCGATTTGCCCTACACCAATGAGAGCATGTTGCTCTACGGTGACGGTGACGGCGGTGGCGGGCCTACCCCGGCCATGCTCCAGCGGATGGAGCTCATCGGCAATATCGAGGGGCTTCCGCGCGTCGAGTTTGGCAACCCCAATGACTTTTATCGACGGGTCGAGCGGGAGTCCGGAGATAAACTCGTGAGCTGGAAGGGGGAACTGTACTTTGAACTCCACCGTGGGACGTACACTTCCCAGGCGGCGACCAAGAAGGGGAATCGGTCTAGCGAGTTTTTGATGCGCGAGGTGGAAGCGATCGCCGCCCTCTGTCACGCCCAGGGTATCGCCGGCCGGACGAGTGGTCAGAAGGGTAACGACGGTGGGAAGGTGTACAAGTACCCACAGCGCGAAATTAACCGCCTGTGGGAAAGAATCCTACTGAACCAGTTTCATGATGTGCTGCCCGGGTCGTCTATCGAAATGGTGTACCAAGACGCCGCCAAACTGTACCAGGAGGTGGCAATCGAGGGTAGGCAGCTGGTGCGTCAGGCCCTTCAGGTTCTCCACGGTGGCAAGCTGGTGGATGAGGGTGTCGCGGTCAAGAATCCCGATGAACACGGTAAGTTGTTTTGTGTTTTTGTTTATAGGCTGGAAGGACCAGTGAGGGTTTAGCATAGGAGAGAGAGAGGGAAAGAGAAAAAGTGAGACAGCGGCTATGTAACATTTAACAAGAGTAGCCTGCCGATACTCATATCGTTTTTTATGCTTACCACTTACACACACACACACCACGTCCTAAACTACAGCCGTTATGGTGTTCAATTCTCTGCCCTGGCGTCGTACCGAGGTGATCGAGGTGCCGATCGAGGCCCCACTGGCCGGCCTGCAGCAGACAAGCACCGATGGTCAGACTGCCTTTGCCCTGCTTCGCGACGTGGACCCGCTGACTTCCCACCAGCTCGATTTCACCGCCGCGGCAGAATTGGACGAGACGACGGTCCCCGTAACGGTCTACCAGACCGCCTCGGGGGATTTTGTCCTCGAGAATGTGTTCATCAGCGCCACGTTCAACGCCGAGGGCCGTCTCATCCGGCTGTTTGACCGGCGCAACGAGCGCGAGGTCATGTGTCCCGGCATGATGGGCAATCTCTTCCGTGTCTACGAGGATATTCCGATTTACTGGGACGCCTGGGATGTGGAGGTGTACCACCTCGAGAAGGGCAGTGACGCCGGGGTTGGCCGGGTAACCATCCACGCCGAGGGACCTTTGGTGGGTAGTCTCGAAGTGATCTATGACCAGCTCACGCCGGCCCAACCGGGCTCATCGGCACGCCAAATCATTTCCCTTACGGCCACCTCGCCGCGCCTCGACTTCACGTGCGACGTGGACTGGCACGAGAACCGCCGGATGCTCAAGGTCGAATTCCAGTGGGACCTCATGAACGACCTGGCGACATACGAGACGCAGTTTGGTGTGGTGCAGCGACCGACCCATTTCAATACCAGCTGGGACTTGGCCAAGTTTGAAGTGTGTGGACACAAGTTTGCCGATCTGTCCGAGGTGGGCTACGGCGTCGCGTTACTTAATGATTGCAAGTATGGCTATTCCACCTACCGAAATACCATGCGCATCTCGCTGCTGCGCGCCCCGAAGGCGCCCGATGCCCATTGTGATATGGGACACCACCGATTCCGGTATGCCGTGTACCCTCACCTCGGCACGTTTGCCGAGTCCGATGTCGTTCAGGAGGCCTATCGATTTAATGTCCCACTGCTCCCGTCGGTCTTTGCCGCCCGCCCGCCGCCGTCCGGTCACGGTGATGGCGAGAAGGGGATGACCCCCGCCCTGCTGCTACCGACGTCGTCGTCTCCCTTCCACTGGGTGGGCAGCCCCAACGTAGTCCTCGATACCCTCAAGAAGGCCGAGGACAGCAACGACCTGATTGTACGACTCTACGAGGCGTACGGCGGTCAGGGCCGTGGGCACCTCAGGGTGGAAACGAGCTTTGTCAAGGTCAAACGTGCCGTGCGCTGTAACCTACTCGAAGACGAAAGCGGTGAGGTGCTGCGTGTCGAGGCTGGGTGTGGATTCCCACTCGTCGTCAAACCGTTCGAAATTGTCACTCTGAAACTATCCCTGTAAAGCAGTGTAGTAGGGTGGGTTTCTGGGGTTTACTTTTTATTGGTTGGTTTTTTGTTTTTGTTATTTTCGTTTGGCGCTGACTCGAAGTCACTATATATGTAGGGATTTTTTTTTGGTTGCTTACTTTTTTTTATTGTATTTACGCTTAGCGTGATTGGCTAGTAAGTAAATGTACCGTTAACTATTTATTATAGCTACAATTAAAACCGTGAGATCGTGTAGGAAAAGTTTAGTAGTACCAAGATATTGGTGACTACTAAGACCAATAGCAGATGTGGATCTGGGGGGGGACTGGTGGGGGTGGGGAGATAATAAAACAAACAATGGAGGCACTTGGCTGAGTAAGGACTGGATAGGATATATATTTGCTGACTGGCAGCCAGGCGCTTGTCATACAGAACAAGGGCTTTGAGGCATTATTGAACTGAGCCGGTCAGGTTGTTGGGAGTGTAGAGTATTAGCAAATTCCGGCGATTGGGGAGTTCCCCAGGTCATAGCAGAGAAGTTGTGAAGGTAATAAATAAAGAATTCGTCCAAATAAAGCGGGGAGTGGTAGTCCGCTGCAAGCAATGGTGGCTAATATACAAACTTGGCTAGACGGATTAGTCGGAGGTAAGCTCAAGGAATATGGTAAACAGGGAAAACGAAAAGGTAAACTTGATACGAATTAGCCGATTAGATAACAACAGTAGTAGATAGTGGATATTAGGCTGGGATGGACGCATTAAATCATGCCCAATGAACACATGACGTAACAATCATTAGGTCAACGTTGGTACCCTAGTTAGAGGTTATGATGGTCATTTAAGGCTGCAAGGTGTCTAAAGGATGTCGCAACTTTTGAAGTTCTGCCAAATTGACTTGTCTATGGATACTGTGGTAGGCGAGACCCCCAAGGGGTGGTTTATTGCGATGCGTGCAAAATGGAAAAAGGTAAGGTAAAGACTTTAGTAGTTAGGTTTGTGGGCTTACATAGCCGGGAAATGTGTGGAGGGTCGGGTCTTGATTGGGTTTCGGTAGTTAGCCATGAAGGGTTCTCGGTACGTTTGCCATGGCTAATTGTGTTGCCCTAAACCACTGAGCCGATCAGTTGGGCATCTCTACCTTTCTCTCATACTCGTTAGCCTATTCCATATTCGATATTCCCTTGTATCGACACCAACCTTCCTGATCTACCGGATGGCGTCTTCCGCTTTGACAGGCGTCCCTGCCTCTATCCTTTGAGGGCTCTACTTTCCCCATTATGCTTCTTCTTGATCCAGCAGTCGCGCAGCTGTCTTCATATTCGCTCTGGCACTGGCCCCGCCTTGCACTATTATCCTTGAGCTCTCCTAACCCCAAACCGTAGCCGCTGTGAAGGATGTCCTGCATCCTTCCATATAAAAAACCCTTTGGATCGCTACCCAATAAACAATAGCTTATCCAATACCACCAGGTTGTCATCATTATCATTCCACTGCTTCATAAGTCATTTCAGTCTATTCGACTTTTTCTTGTTAGCTGTTAGCCTTAGTTCCTCTAGGGTAGTTTTTCCCTACGACACCAATCAATTTGTCATTATTAACTCTCCTAGGTTTCATCTGAGACCTTCCCGCTTAAAATCTTCACAGTATTTTGTGGTATCTATAATGTAGCGTACCATTATCACTTCAGAAAGCTTTCAGGATCAGCACGGAATTTATGTCTACTACATCTACTTCATACTATTGGGTGGCAGTCGAAATATCGTCGGATGCAACGACTACAACAAACAGATCTTCCGAATCTCTTAACCAACCTCTCTAGTATTCTCTGTATGTTTACTCTCGCGGTCGCTGACATATGATTGCAGCCTCAAACGTCTTCCTAGGCTATGCTGCAGACCGGTTCGCCATCAATGATATCGCTGATTCAACTCGACCGAAACCTTTACGCTCAGCATTGTTCCAACGGCGACGCCTAAAAATACGGCCAATTCTTATTCTTGTCCTCGAAAGGACGGAAAGTTGCCCAAAGTCTACTTCATAAGTTATACGTCCATCGAAATATTCAATGTACCGTCCCCGACTAGAATAGACACCCGTCAAGGTGTCTCCATTCCAATAGCCCCCTTTCACAAGGAATCGGCTCAATATAGAGGTAAGTTAGCACATATCATTGTATATAGTGCTAACAAATCGAAGATACAACTGCCTGCTAACGAGTCACATTTTCTCATCACCCGGTCCCCTGGTTCCCGCTCACCAGTGATTGCCATCGACCGAATCTGCGGTATAGTGAACTCATCTGCACCTTATCAATGAGTTTCCGGTAGGATAAATTCTAATGCTATTGGCCATAATTTCAGGGAGGTTGACATGATAGGGTAAAATATTGAATTTTCAGCAAGGCAAAGGGGAAAAACTTGTATAAGAGGTGAAAAAACCCCTTTGCCTTGGACGAAAATAAAAGAAAACAAGGTCGTATAGACCCCACAGGGGAGAGAATAGCCAGGTAAATGCTAAACAAGTTAGCATAAGGAAGCCCAGGACGTAGGCTATCGTTTGAGAACATCGTGATAAAAATAAGGATGCAGTTCGGAAGGAAAGCTACCGGCTCGACTCCAAGGAAGTTGGTAAATGACTGGTTTAACGAAATAAACTTGGGCCCCGTGGGGTAGATGGAATTAACTACCGTCACTATTAGATGGCGTTCTTGACCTTATTAAGGAGTTCTTTCTGTTTATCACCTGTGTCGCATGGTGTCATCAGATAGGGGGAATAGGGGTATGATGTAATAGTTAGTACCTGTTGGTGCAGTAGAAAATCACTTTAAATTGATATTCATCGCAACACTAAAATGATGCGTCTAATCGCTTAGACTGGCTTACGGGCGAACTGCATTAGACTTCAGGCGTGACGCGCTGAACAACGAGTACAGGTAGTATCCGGTGAGCGTCGAATCTTAAACAGCATACATCGGAAAATTTGTCAAGCCCGAATTGCTAACCAGTGAGTTATGCCATATTGTACTTACTTGACAGGCCACTATTATTGATCAGGTACATAATATGTTCTTGATTGACCTGAGCCGCCTCATATTCTTCGCACTGATGGTTATATTTCATGGTCTCTATGAGGTTATCAATGCGTTTCTCCAACTCCGAACGGGGTTTGTAAATTGGTAGGCCGGCGTGCGCAGTGACAACCAGGGCCACAAGGGTCACAGTGAAGATGGAGAGGAGACGCATGGTGGATGAGTGGGGGGGGGCAGAAGCAGGTGGCGAGTGGAGAGCCGGGTCGAAGGGTGAGATGACTGAGTGGTAACTGGGAGATGGTCCGGTGGATGATGATTTCCTGGTCCGGTTAGGCCACATGGCTGACCTTATATATTGTCATCGGCTGATACTGGTTGAGGGCTAAACGCTGCAGATGATTATAGAAGGACTGGTCTGCCCTCACCACTCCCCCCGGCTCGTTCCCTCTCTGTACCACCCACTTACGTTTCCATGGAGGCACTGGCGGCTCTCTGACATTTCAAGTCCTTCGGCCACCCCTCCCTGCCATTTGTTTAACGTGTGCTCCTGTCAGCATTTATTCAATTGTAGTGAGAGAAAGGTGAGGCCTATCGACAGCTAGAGCACTACCGTGTCTCTGTAATTCGCACTGCGCTAGCTCACCGTGTGGGGAAAGGCAGGGCTCTGCCACTTGGTCCCCCTCTTCAC